>MNCI01017303.1:525145-605688 GCA_015680685.1 Gnetum montanum
GTGGTGGCTCTTCGAAGATGCATCCTTGTTATCCAAGTGGATGGTTTAACCAAATGCATTGATGCGAAGTCATTGGAAGTGGTTGGTTTGAGCCAGAATTGGAATGAGATTTGCCAAGTCACATTAATCATAAAACACACAAAGGGATGTACACCACCTTGTTCTTGTGATTTCATTCCACTTCCCTTCTCTCCACCCTTCTCTCCACTATTCACCTCATTGCCGGTTGTATCATTAGTGTATATATTTTGGTTGATGCATTGTTTTCTTTTTGGTAAATTTTTATGGTCAAGACTTTAACTCTTGTTCCAAAGGACATTCCCAAAGCCTACGGACTCTTTGCATGTGGGATTGCCAAGGCATTAAGGGAATGAGCCTGCTTTGGGGAGGATCCACTGACATTCCTATTTGGAACATTAGTTAGCTTCTTTGTCCTAACATTTTGCAATTAATTTTATCTTTCTTCATTTCCATATTGACATCCATTTCACTGATGCCATCGTTGTCCCTTTTCCCCTATCTTTCTTACTCCTTTTCTTTCTCCATTCTAACACTATCGGAGGTTCGCGATTAGTCATGGGGGTACGAGGCCTACTTTTTTGATTTTTCTCCTAAGCCCTGGATTTTTTTCGTTTTTCTCCTTAACCCCTACACCTTCGGTAGCCACCATCTACATTTTCCCAGATCCATATCAGCATACCATAACCTAGCCAATGAACCTAAACCGAAGCAAGGTATTATTTACTTAATGATTCAATTACCCTTGCAAATATATGATTGTGTTGTGTGTGCAGATGGCCATCATACAACAACGGATTGGACCTGGAGCAAACACTTGGAATGGGTAGCGCTGAAGCAGCTATGCAAGGAGTAGAATGGATAATGCACTTATGGATGGACAATGGAAGGCGCAATCTAGGCATTGGCAGCAGCAAGACTCTTCTCTCTTCTTCTCTTCTATTCTCCCTCCTCTTTTCTCTCAGCTGCCAAATGTGGCCTGATGTCATTGTAATAAGGTGTTCACCCTTGTTGTCATGAACACCAGTTGTGTCAAGTCTTGTAATAAGGAATTGTTCACATGTCATTACATTAGTTCCATTTCCTTTCAATAATCCCATACCTACCTGATATCATTGTAAGGAACTCAAGGATGAGTTTTTATTCAGTCATGGGGGTATGATGAGACGCAAATTGCACAAGCTGTGATATCGTATACGCGATATCGCGGTCACCGTGATATTGCATCCCTTGTGATATCATGTACACGATATCGCGGTCTGCCACCATATCTATAAATAAGAGGTGGCACTCCCTTCATTTTCCAATCCTGGCTAGAAGTAGCGAAGCTTTGGCAGTTTGAACACTCTAGAGTTAGATTAATTTCCCATGTGCCCGCAGTAGGAGTCCTAGAGTGAATGGCTCTTTATTCGAGCAACTTTGTAACCTGAACACAAGTTGTGTACGGCAATAAAGACGAACTTGATTGGATAAACCTTGCAGTACATGGTTTTATTTTGTTGTTATTTATTGCTTTCCTAGTGCACACGAGTACGACTTGATTACGAGCATCTACGGGTGTGTACGGTTAATCAAGGAATCGACTGCTCATCGCAACGCGTGAGTACGACTTGATTATGAGCATTGTGACTACTTGGTAACCCAGTAGCGTATTCTAGGATCTGCACTTGGAAATCCCAATAGTAGTCCAATGTGTACAGCTAGTCAAGGAATCGGCTACTCATCACTAGGCTAGAACGTGTGATAAGTACGACTTGGTTACGAGCACCCATGGGTTTGTATGACTAGCCAAGGAATCAACTGCTTATCACACTTAGGCTAAATAGGTGCCTCAGTACGACCACTTCGAGCACGTGCGTTACGTGTGATGATCCCAGTAACGATTAGCGTTTGGTAGCCATAGTTGTATGGTTCAGGGTGTGTACGGTAAGTGGGAATGGATGCTAATGCTAGTTAATTTAGACTTAGGAAATTAGTTAGAGTTAGTTAGTTTCTCAACGCTTTCCCTCATAGCTTAGGTGATAAATTGAAAAATACCAAAAAAATCATATACCTCAGACTTGCTTAACCATACATTGTGACACATACAAGCAAGCCTGGGAAGACAACGAAGATTAACCCCAAGTGTTTCTTGTGGCGTTAAGGCATTTAGTCTGCGGAGTTCGACTGGATCACGCGTACACGCTCGTATTCATATGGTTGAGTGTAGGGGTACCTCACCACTCATCACATATCGATGGAATCACATACAGGTAAATTGGATATAGTTTATTATTTTTCTAAAGAAAAAGTTACTGTTGGTTTTTTATTAAAAGTCTTTTATTTTTAATGTAAGTATTGTATTGTATTCTATTTTTTCTTCATTTTGGAATTACATACGACCGGAATTTTTATTATCTATGATAATGTTGATGTTAACACTTTCTATGCTCTCATGGGGTCATGATTGTCAACATCTCTATTTCTCTCTCTCAATAACCACTATAAACATCAAGTAAGGGATGGTGACAGTAAACGTTACTATAAAATATTTTTAAATTAGGACATTGTGGGCACTTAAATTGGAAATCATGGGCAGTAAGTGCCATGTGGTGGTCATTCATAATGGGGGTTACAGTTACTAGTCATCTGATCAGCAGAACATGGGTACCAATCCATTATTGGTTGGTCGCAGTGACTATAAGAGCGGGGTTCTTTCTATCAATCTTAAGGGGGGCTCTTTCTATCAATCTGAGAGGGCTCTTTCTATTAGTCTTGAGGAGCAGCTTCCTCTTTAGAGGGATTTTTTATAGGTTTCTAGCTAATCTTCGAAGAGGGTCCAAAGTAGGAGCCAACGTCTCAAAATTGAATCTTTGCGGGTCTTCCTGACAATGGTAAGAAGATCCTCTCTTTCTTCTTTCTGTCTCCAACAATGTAGACTTTGCAGCCCACATGCAAGATGTGAGATGTGTGATTTTTTTGGGCTATTGGCTTGTCTCGGTGGTGCAGATGTGGGTGGATGATTTTTCTCTCTATGATAATGCACAAAAAGTGGTAGATGGCAATAGGCTTTGAAAACTGCAATTGTTGCCTTATGCACATTGTGGTGCACAATTTCTCATTTTCTCTTTTGTCTTCCTTCTCACTCTCTCTTCCTCTCTATGGTGACGATGTTCTAGGTGATGCACATGGCTAGCAGAACAGTTTCTCATTTTCTCTTTTCTCCTCCTTCTCAGTCTCTCTTCCTCTTTATGGTGATGATGTTCTAGGTGATGCACATGGCTAGCGGAACAATGGACCAGGGAAAATTCATTTCTTTAGTTACTCATTGTATTCGAGATAATTATTTAATTTAAATTTATCATGTTATTATCATGATAATGTGAATGTAGGACATTCAAGGTTGGAGAACGATTAGCCATAATCATTAGTTAACCTTAGAAAACTTATTTTCCTCTCTAAAGCCCTACTTCTCAAGTGTGATAATCCATGGCTATTCTATGAGCAATAGGGTGAAGTGTGTTCTTCTCCACTTGAGAACCCTTAGTCACCCATGAGACCTACTATGATGCCATCTAGCTTATAATTAAAGGCATATGCATGAGGGTTGAACTACATCATGAGCAAAGTTTCTAAAAAAACCATGTTCTTTGGTACCATAGCTAATTGACTAGACTCGTGTTGGAATTCTTACCTTAAGAATGAAGTGCACCATGACCAAATTTTCCTTAAAAAAACAAAAAAAAACCATGTTTTCTGGTAGTGTAATAAGTTCTTAAGTGTGATGGGGTTTGGCAACAATCCTCACCCTAGCCTACATTCCTTTTAAAACCCATTTTCCATGAATTCAAAGGGAAAAATATCCTTCTACCATTTCCTAATTTTTCTTAATTCATCTCATTTTCCCTTACCCCTTTCCATCATTTCCTTGCCTTGTTAAAAAAACAAAAACAAAAGAGACTAAGGAAAAATCTAAAAGTTGTGGCTAGCTATGATCTAAAATAAGCATGTCCTCTTCATAAACTTTAGTATAAGTCTTTTAAAATGTCATCTATAGTAATAAATTTTCCGTGTGAGATGATTGAGAGTGAAGTGTTAATTATAGATTATAATATTCTGTCATTATAATCAAAGTTTATATATTAAATTTTGATTTTTCAAGGTGCTGTGAAACAAGGGTAACCCATGTTTAGTACTCTTTTGATTGTGTGATTATTTTAATCATGTTTTAAATAGTATAGTTTACTTTCAAATTTTGAATCGGTTATTATTTTTTGATCTTTTGATTCTTTATATTTTACATCTCCTTTTAAAATTTCTATTGTTTTGCTATGCTTGCACTTGCATGCAATCAAACGGTTAAGGGCTAAGTGTTGATGCCAACTCTCCCATGGTTAAGGGCTAAGTGTTGATGCCAACTCTCCCATGTTACCATGGGGTGATTAATTGATTTGATGAGAAGAAAATATACTTTATGAAAAGTTCTGCTCTGTAAGTTCAAAGGCATGTTTTCTGGTTGAAGCTTTGGGTGTATGGGTGAGAATTGCATTTTCTCTTTCCATGAAATATTTTCCACATAGCTAGATTGTAAAAGGATGGGACAATCAACAAACCCTTAATATAGGTAATTGATGAAGATGACTTGTGTTTCACAAGCAACATCTGCATTTCGAGAATCTGGAAATATACGTTTGGAGTGGAGTTAAATCATTATTCTGTGAACCCAATACATATTTCCAGCACTGGTCAAAGGTGCTTTCCTTTCCCATTTGCTGCCAGATTCACAGAGCACACGCGCAACCTTATTTCCCAACGTTGTTCAAATCCTGAAAAACACTTACAGTTTCAACCAGTGCTGCAAAACGCTTAAAATCAGTATGACCTGTCAAGTAAAGACAAGTATTTCGCTATCGGACCAGATACTGTTACAAAACGCAATCACCGTGCATCAAAGAGAAGGCCCATTTCTACACTAAAAATAAAGCTCTAAAATCCACGTACAAACTGGGTGGCCATGCAAACTAAATTTGATGAATCTATGCTTTGATGAATGTATGCTTTGGTGTAAGGTCTGAGTTCTGAAGTCAATACAATGTCGTTATTAGCATTTTCATGAGCGAGAAATAATTACAGAATGACAGAAAACAATGCTACTGTGGATGCATAAAACATACGAATTTGTTAATGACAAAATCAATAAAACGGTAAAAGGAACGTAGCATGCTGGATAGCCTGATGGGAGATTATTGAGCTGCATGGCTGATTTGAGTTTGTGATAGAATCATTTTTGAGCTTTTACAATCACTATGGTGTGTAGTTGCTATTCAGGTTTTGCTGGGCCATGAGACATGGAGGCTTTGTCACTCTTGCGTTCCTTTAGTGCCTCCCATGCCATCATGGCTGCGTTTTCTTCAGCCTGCTTCTTCTTATTTGCAGCCTCCCCGGTGAACATTGGTCATTGGTCCAACAGCTTTAACTGTGCATATAAATGTGGGCAGATGCCCAGGTCTGGACACCGTTGTAGTATAGGTTGGTAATGGCATCCCCAGTCTAACTGCCATTTCCTGTAACAAATTCTTGCTCATACCTATTTTATCTGGACTCATCTCTATTTTATCGGGAGTCATCTCCAAAGGTTCTTTTTACATGAGCATGTGCAGAGCCACCTCTGCAGTAGCCTTTTCAGCCTATTCGCAATGTGATGAAAAACACGGGACTTGTGTGGGTTTGACCATGGAAGCTTACCACCACGTGGAAACATGGATTGTGATTTGGACCTTCTCGCCGATAGTAGTATGTCAGTAGGTTGAGGCTCCAGATTTTTATACATTTCCTGTCCAGCTATGCATCAAAATAATCGGATTGGTGGAAGTGAGGAATTGAGGATTTGTGATTCTGATCATGTTTGGGTACGTGTGCTTCAAGAAAAAGTGAGGACCCCTTCGAGGATCTGATAGAAGAAATTTAAATATATTAGTTTTTTCAAAAGAATTAAATCTCATATATCATAAAAAAACATTGTAAAATATAAAACAAGTACAATGTAAGTCCCAAATATCGTTAATGCTTAAAAATTGCACAGAAGATTGCAATATCACCATTACATTGAAGCAAGAAAATTTGCAAAGGTATGGAGAGCATCCAATCCATTTCCTTAACAGCCATAATCTGGCCAAACATATAATTTCTGCAACAACCAAAATGGCAGCAATAAAATGAAACTGTTTTGTTACTCAATCCAATCTTTTCAGGAATGAAATTAAGCCTCAACCTTCAACCAAATTTATAACAAATCATGTCTACCAATACTTTTGTTCAACCACGACCTGTGAGTAGCGCGCAGTCAGGTCATGTTGAAGACACCCAACATTATAAGAAAACATGACTTAATTAAACTAGGCACTAGTCATGATGGAGGGGAAAGTAAAAACAGAGCACCATGAACTGGCATATGGCCATTGGCGATGTGCTCGCAAGCTTATTTGGCACATAAGCAAACAAATTTTAAAAAAAGGTTGAACAAGAATCCATCTTGCATCATGTTCATGACTCATGATCCATGATGATGACCCTGTTTTGTTTTCCCTTTTTTCAGCGGAGATGTGAGAAAAGAGCAAAAATCAGCAATGACCAATAAACGCGCGTGACTGTGTGAGTCATGGGGGAACCACGCTCCCAAAGGCCAATCCATGCAAATGCAATGTTTACCTCGCACGCCACGTTCCAAACTTCATTTCCATATGACGCAAACTTGGCCCTTCTGCCTTCGGTTACCAAAGTAGCCCTTTCGTGATTTCTGTGTGTTTGTTTATTCATTGGTACTCCCTTGTTTTCTGTGGTCTGTGTCATGCCGATGCCATGAATCTTGATTGCTTGCTGGCCAATGAAATGAAGTTTCTGGTAAGATTCAGAGCTGGAGAAGATAAGTATGATTATAATGCACAATGCAGACATCAAGAATAAGTATGATTATAATGCACAGTGCAGACATCAAGAACCAGGCAAGAATAATACCAACCAAGGCAAGGCCACCATTTCAATGTATATGTACAGATCCAGACAAAATTTCATTGGAAATTATGAAATAAATACCCATAGGAAATTTAATGTGCTTCTTAAGCACTCCCGGAATCCTTGGTAAAAATTTATCTGGAATCAGGAATCTCCGGCTGGGTAATTGAAAATCTGCAGGGCCGGAGTGATTGCCCTCTGTGACAAGGACCCGGGTCGGTTCAAGGTCGTCCTTGGGCGGCACAAAGCTGTGCAGCAACTCATAAAAATGGGGAAGTGACTGAAACAGAAAGTCGGAAGGCAAACTTGCTCAAAAAAATGACTTACCAAGTGCAACCGAATACGAACAGTTAACAAAAACGATTCCCCTCAGACCTCATGTAATTAAAAGTTATAGATAACGTCGAGGAGTGTTGTCTGCACCAACGTGTGTTTTCATGCAGCTGTTGTTCAATAGGCCTTCTAACGGGCTAATATCCCTAGAGAAGATGATACTTGGATAATTTCCCATGAATGACAGTCATTTTTCGAACACCGTCCATTCAACTGCCCTGCAAATAAAGAGAGTAACGCTGTAAACGGCTTTGTTTCAGTATCCATTTTCATCCCTTCTGCCTGGTCCCGGTGATAGGAAACTTGCTAACAATCCTCGTCTTGCCTCGCTGACCGTCCTGCGATTGCTTCTATCGGTGCTCTACGGGCCGTTATTCTCAGTTGCAGCAGCTAAAATCATGGCATGAATCGTTCTGTGTACTTTCCTGTTTCAATTGTGCGTTACGTTCACCCTCTTCCATGGCCACCGACGGCCTTGAGCGCATTGGTGATGCTTGAACGAGATGATGCAGCTGAACCTCAGGTGCTTAACACTCGCAGGACGGGTGGTGAACCTCTTGTTGCAGCCTCTTCTTCCGGTCATTGGCCTGTCCAGATGCATGTCGTTGCTATCGTTTACAGCATTCTTCGGCGTACACATGGGCGTAGTGAGAGAAAGGCTGGCGCTTGGTGATGGCTGGACGTTCTCCGTCAATTGCCGGAGGAGGTGGTCAACCTGCATCATCAGCTGTAAACACAAAAATGTCTGATCGATCCTCCTATTTGTTGTTTTTCTTGATTTTCTTTATTTAAATCTCCAAGCCCTGGAATTTCATTCTTTATTGTGTAACTGTTAAATATAGTGATAATGAAAAATGATAATAATAGTGAAACGTTTTGGATTCTTTGTTTTCTTCCTTGGCGTTCGTGCTTTCACTAAGGTTTTTTGGTGTTTGTTTCGGATCTGGGAGCGTAACAGTCAGAAGGCCAGGCGACTGCTCAAGGGCAGGAGAAAGAGGATATAATCTGATATATTCCCCACGGAGTTGGAGTCAATGGATCTTTTCTTTAACGGCGAAGCAGGGAGGGGAGATCCCAAGAGCCCTTTCTGAAATTTCATAGCGAAACCAGTCTTGGTGGTGGTTTGGGAGAAGAGCTGCAGACAGATCGGAGAACCAGAGGTACAAACTTGTTAGAGTAGGTGTGCTTCCCAGAAGCACGGGTAGGCAAGCTTCTACTGCAGCTATCCGTTTTACCAATCAAACCTACACTCTATATTGAGCTAAGTCCTTTGCTCAATCTCCTTTTATTTGATGTGCCCGTAATTGAGAGAATTAGTCTCTGTCAAATGTTTATTCCTAAATATACGTTTTAATTAAGACCTTTGCTTATATTTGGAGTTATCAAGCTCCTAACTATTTCAAAATTTTCATTTTCAACTTGTTTAATGAGTTGCTATTTTACGTTTCCTTGTCAAGTCTAAATTTCAAACAGTTATGTTGTTTTAATTATCAGTTTGATTTTATTTATTCAAACTTCATGTTGCCCTTTCCAGTTGAAACTATTCTCAGTTTCCAAACACATATCAGAAGCGCTCTAGGGACTAGTCTTTTAAAATGAGTATTGTGGATGTTGATGTGTCCAAAATTTATGCATCAACAATGCAATTGGTCTTTTATGCATCAACAATGGAATTGGTTTTTTTACTAAAAGAATTTCTTGGTTTCTTAAGATTGAGTTAAAAAAATTAGAAATTCAGGAAATATTGAGTCAAAAAAGAATTGAGAATATTAGGGTAATCTTGCTTCTAATCTCATAAGAGGGGGGTTGTTTCCTTTACTTTTGTAACTTAGGCAATGGCGAAAACATCACTCTATCTTTGGATTCATTTTAGCTCTTCACCCATGAAAGGAGGATTTTGACCTAATAAAAGAAAGTAAAAGTATCATGCTAGTATGGATTGAATTCCAAGGGCTTCAACTCATTTTTCTTTGCATGTAGACATTTTTGCTTCACAGATTATTGAGGTAATTAAGATGAAATCTTTCTCAAGATTTTTTTTTTTAGACTAACTTGATAAGTTTGATTAAATTAGATATGCAAAAGTAAAGACCATACTCTCTTGAGTTTAATGTGAAAGGAATAACATTTATGTAAAAGATTTCTTATCTCATACTTCCAAATCAATGTTATTACTACTTTGATTCCAATCATCAAAGAGGTCAATGTCCAATGTTATTGGCCAAGCTTAAAGTTGAGAGAGAAATTTAGCTAAACAGGTAAATAAAAAAGTAAAAGTGGAGAATATATTTGTAGATTAAGTAAAAGCTACTACTAGATGCACTTTTCAAGTAGATGCTAAAGCTATGAATATTGAGGATATTGATGTTGCTAAGGATCGTTGAACTTAGGGATGCAGGGCCTGGGGGGTGTGTGATGAATAAGTTTCGCAAACAAAGATTTCTTTAAAACAAAGCACATAAAAACAATTTTTGTGATTTCTCAACTTCAGTATTCCACACTTGGAGAGTAGTTCACTAGCATACCTCTAGACTTTGTTGCTTTCATAATGTGGTTTGAAGGATACCACACCATACACAAGTTCTAAGCTCTACTCCAAAGTGATTTAATGCCATGAATCTATTCAACCCTACAAAGGTCCTGAAAAGCTTAGAATGTGATTTCCAAGATACCATAACATTTACAATTAAGCTTTGCTCCAAAGTGTTGTGGAACAATAGCAACACTCAATCCCGCAAGATCCCAACAAGCTTAAGGATGATGTCTTCTTGCAAGAAGCACATAACACAATAGGGCAACTAGAGGGAAACAAAAATTACAAGGAAATAATGCAACTAATTTTGTTTATCCTTGTACTTTGAGGTGCAACAAAATTGACCACTGATGAAGTGCTCATCAATCAATACATCGATTGGGCCGCATTGACGGAGCCCCATATACACAGTCATGCTAATGTGGCCCCGTTGACGCATCTGTCCATGTGTTGATGTGGCCTCATTTATGTAGAGTTTGACTCTAGTGATAAATAAGTGTGCACCTGCCACACTTAGGCATCTTTTGGAGTAGTTGTAGCCAAACTATTGCAGTTTGTTCCTGTACGAGTTAGAATATTTTCCAAGTGCCCATAGTAGGTGTGAGAAATATGTATGGTTCTTTATTTAAGTGCTAATGTACCTTAGCCCATTGGCGTTACCGGCAATAAAGATGAGCTTTTTAAGCATTCCTTGCAACATTTGGATTTAATTATTTAAGCATTTAATTAGTTTAATATTCCAATGCTTTAATAATTTCTTACGTCTTAATTGTTATCATTTTACCGTTATTGCTCTTTTATATTTTGTAAGAACCATAAGTACGACCATGTCAAATGTAAACCCAACACTTGGCAACCTAGTGATGCTTAACCTCTGGTAACCCAACATTGGTTAGGGGATGCTCAGAATGTGCATAGAAGATGGGATCAGTTGCTTATGCTAGGGAGAGTTAAGAGATAGAATAGCACAATTATAGATTACATAATTTTCCAATTATTACAATTCAAGAATTAGGTCTTAGAAGATAAATAGAAAACCAATAAAAATCATTTGCCTCAATCTCACTTAACCATCACATTAGAACATCACAAGTGAGGTTAGGAAGACAACGATCGTTCTAACATAAGGTTTTGCTGGGTAGAGTTTGGTGTATGTAAGTGCTTACAGTCTATGGAATTCAACTAAGTCACGTGTGAACACTTGTGATTCATATGGTTGGGTGTAGGGGTACCTCGCCACTCATCAACCACTTATAAGAATACAAAAGATAACACAATGAGGTACAAAACAGTATAATAATGCATACAATGATTACTTGATATGATACTTGATTGCACAACCACACTTGCACTTTTTCTTAGATAAGGAAGATGTCTACTATTTCTAAAAGACATCTTCTTCTAAGCAACCTTCAACTCAGGTAAGACATCTTCATCATTAGGGAGATGTCCTCTTTTCATAGTAGACATCTACTATTTTTGTAAGATGTCTTCATTGATTATTCTTTGCTTTAGCCAAGACATTTACTATTTCCTGAAGATGCCCTCACTTGATGAAAGACATCTATTATTTCTTGGAGATGTCTTGTTTACATTCAAGGCTTTAATATTAAGGCTTCCATTTACTCATTTAAGTATCTCCTTTGAGCCTTGAAGTGTTCCTTTCTTGTTTGTTCTCTTTGAAGTCTTGCATACTTATTCATGCATCCTTAAGACCTTGTAGATTTTTCTTCTTCCATGTTATTTGCCTACAAACGCAACCACATAAGCATATTTGTTATATGATTTTATTAAGGTTTTGACATACCAAAAGGTCAACAATCTCCCCTTTCTGGTTATGTCCAAAACTTAAGAAAGTGGATGAGATAAACCAATAAAGAAAAATACTAAGACATATAAATTTCTATTGGAGCCAAAGACTAGGATAAAAGTGATAAGGTTCAAGGTGATTCTATACAAGTGAAACAATGAAAAAATGCAAAAATAAAGATCATAAAAAATGCACCACGTAGAGATAACCAAAGAAACATCATCTATACCATGAATCATCCAAATTATTCATACACTATTCTCACAAACTCTACAACATACATCAACAACCAAAAACCACATATGTGTAAGTCCACAAAAATCACACATGTGAAAATCAAAATATTCAAAGGTAAAACATCCATCTACATCCATCTAAGTCCAAAACTTCTTCCTAGTTTTGGACATCAGCAAAAAAAAGAGATACAATGATCACCCAAGGATCCTAATCACTAACCTTGGTTGTATCATTAGACATACAATCTACTATTGTATAGGATGGATGATAAGTATTTTTCTCATCATCGTCACTATTAGTGTTGCAACTACTCAACTATTGTTCATCATCATTACATGACTTAATTTGTTGGACAGGAGCTTGTTGAGGAAGAAGCTTCACTTGAAATTGAGGTGAAGCTAGTGCATCTATTTGGACTAGAGGCTGATGAGATGAAACCCATTGGAATGTGATTCCAAAGATGCTCTCCATAGCTTTCTACTCAAATGATCTTGGAGCATCGACTGATGGTGGAATTGAATGCTTAGGCGATGCAGGATCATGATGCTTAGGCCGCTACATGGAAACATGATACTCCCCTTGGACACAAGCTAGTGGTGCCTTAGGATCAAAATCTAACTTTATCCCTAAGTCATATGCTTGAGAAGATCCAACTACTATAGAGTGCCTCAATGGAATAGGAATGTCCTCTTCAATAGAAGAAATAGGAGAGCAGTGACCTCCTCAAACTCCTATCCATTGGTAGAAATAGAAACATCCACTACATTAATTCTCTTATGCAAGTAAGAGAGGTTCCTCACAAGCTTCATGATGGCACATGTAAAAGGTTTGAGAAGCTTCTTTAGAGAAGAGCTAATTTGGGCACTAGTGGATTTTGACCTCCTTAGCTAGGAAGAGTTCATACATGATGATGATGCTACTGTCTTCTTCTATTATCTGGTGCTCAATCCTACTTCTGTAGCATGAGAAAGAATTATCTTCTTAGCATACTTGTTGAGGTTTCTCTTACCTTTGAGTAAAGACATCTCTAGAATGGGCAAACCCCTTTGACGAATCAAGAAGTTGATGAGATAGGGGTGTCCAAGGATTTCTTCCTTGGCATATGAACTTAGTATGTCCTCGTAGAGTGTATGCCCTAGATCCAATGGTAATATTGTGAGGATACAATAAAGCACAAAATAT
Organism: Gnetum montanum; assembly: GCA_015680685.1. Lineage (NCBI taxonomy): Eukaryota > Viridiplantae > Streptophyta > Gnetopsida > Gnetales > Gnetaceae > Gnetum > Gnetum montanum. Next base: position 538,249 of record MNCI01017303.1, read on the forward strand.
TGGGTTGATAGCAAATAACTATAGCTTTCCCCTTTAGCCATAATGTTATATAGCACTATAAGGAAGAAGATGGAAGCATCTAGAGTCATCCCGCTCCACTAAATATGACCCTTGTCAAAGAACATATGTAACCCAAACAAGACATCACAAAATTCATCATATCTCATAGGCATTATACCATTCAAATAAATGTCATTCATGGTATCAATGGTTACCTAGAAGACATTTATACTAGAAATGCCAAGAATTTCATTCACAACTTGGGGAGAGATCTCAATGATAATACCCCCAACCATGGAAGTGATTGCCCCAACAACAACATTTGAAACAAAAATGGTGTCATAGAATTCTCTAATTAACACTTTAGGAACTAGAAAATTCATTGTAATAAATGAACATTAGTTCAAAACTTTAGAATAATCTAGCAAAGTTTTTTGTCTATGCATTGGAAAAGAAAGACAGTGCTCAAAAATAATGTTGGTGGTTTGAGTTGCCTCAAAGGTATGTTGCATGATTTCACTCATGAAATGGGATGTGTGGGTGGATGGTGCACTACTTGAACTACCCTTGGACCTTTTTTTGGGTGGCATCCTGAATGTCCCAATCTCCTTATGGGTCATTACTGACAAAATCGCTATGGATGGTGGAGCCTTAGTTATATTTGTGTGGTCAATTTGGAAGAACATGATAAAAATGAGGGTTTTGACCTTTAACTTGCATCATCAGCTATAAACACAAAAAGTCTGATCAATCCTCCTATTTGCTATTTATCTTGATTTTTCTTATTTAAATCTCCAAGGCCTATAATTTCATTCTTTATTATGTAACTATTATTTATTTTTTGACATTAAATATAGCGATAATGAAAAATCATAATAATAGTGAAACATTTTGGATTCTTTATTTTCTTCCTTGACACATATGCTTTCACCAAGGGTTTTTGGTGTAGGTTTTAGATATGGGGGTGTAACAGTTAGAAGGTGAGGCAACTGCTCAAGGGAAGGAGGAAGAGGATCTAATTCGATAAATTCCCCACTAATTTGGAGTGAATGGATCTTTTCATTAATGGTGAAGTAGAGAGGGGAGATCCCAAGAGCCCTTTCTAAAATTTCATGTAGAAACCAATCTTGGTGGTGATTTGGGAGAAGATTTGTAGATAGATCCAAGAACCAAAGGTACAAACTTGTTAGAGGAGGTGTGCTTCCTAGAAGCATGGGTAGGCAAGCTTGTACTGGGGCTATCCGTTTTACCAATCAAACCTATGCTCTATATTGAGCTAAGTCTTTTGCTCAATTCCCTTTTATTTGTTGTTCCAGTAGCTGAGAGATTTAGTCTCTATCAAATGTTTATTCTTAAATATATTTTTTAATTAAGACCTCTACTTGTATTTGGAATTTTCAAGCTTCCAACTATTTTAAAATTTTCATTTTTAGCTTGTTTAATGAGTTGCTATTTTAAGTTTCCTTGTCAAGTCTAAATTTCAAACAACTATTTCAATTTAATTACTAGTTTGATTTTATTTATTCAAATGTTATGTTGCCCTTTCCAATTGAGACTATTGCCAAGTTTCCATACCCATATTTGAAGCATCCTAGGCACTAGTCTCTTAAAACAAGTTTTTTGGATGTTACTGTGTCTAAAATTTATGCATCAATAATGCAATTGGATGTTTACTAGAAGAATTTCTTGGTTTTTTAAGATTAAGTTAAAAAGAATTAGGAATTTAGGAAATATTGAGTTAAGAAAAACTAGAGTTAACAATAATTGAGAATATGAGGGCAATCTTGCTTGTAATATAACAAGAGGGGGTTTTCCTTTGCTTTTGTAACTTAGGTAATGGAAAAAGCATTGATCTATCTTTCAATTCTTTTTAGTTCTTTACCCATGAAAAGAGGATTTTTACTTAGAGAAAGAAAGTAAAAGTATTATGCTAGTATGGATTTAATTCCTAGGGCTTTAGCTCATTTTTCTTCACATGTAGACATTTTTTCATTGTAGATTATTGAGATAATTAGGATGAAGTTTTTCTCAAGATTTCTTTTGAGACCAACTTAATAAGTTTGTGTTAAACTAGATATGCAAAAGAAAAGGCTAGACTTGCTCAAGTTTAATGTGAAAGGAATAAATTTTATGTAAAATATTTTTGATAAGAAGCGAACACCCTGATGCTTAACCATACGAATCACCAAGTGTTCACATGCAATCCTGTCAAATTCCATGGATTCTATGTATTCTAGTACACTAGTTTGTAAGAAGTGAACTAAACTAATAGCCATTCATTGTCTTTCCAATTACACTTATGATATGTAAAGGTATGGTTAACTGTAATCGAGGCATATGATTTTATTATCTTTATTTTTTATGTTTCAAGTGCTTATAATAAAGGATGAAAAGAATGAAGTAATTTAATTGCTCATTTGACTTTAACTAACCTAACTAATCATAACATAAGTATCTATTTACACTTTCTGTACACATCTTAAAGACATATAATGCTATTGGGTTACCAAACATTAAGCATTACTAGGATTACCAAGCATCATGCACATACTTGAGGTGGTCATACTTATGTGCTTAATTAATCACTACTTAATCTAGCTTAAGTTGGCTTAATTTAGCCTAATTAAATATTTAATCGCATAATGCATTAAAGGAAATTTCATAGGACATTAAATGCATAAATAAATAATTAATCTATTTCCAAGTGCTACAAGGTTTATCAAAAAGTTTGTCTTTATTGTTATACAAACTATTGTGCTTAGGTACAATAGTGCTTGAATAAAGATCCATATACATTTGACTCCTACTATGGACACTTAGAAAAATGTTCTAACTTCTAAATGACAAAACTGCAAGAGCTCTACTACAACTATGATTAAACATGCCATAAACATGGTAGGTGAGCATGTATTTATAGGTGAAAACAGGTCCTACATTAATAGGGCCATGCCAATGCATCAAATCATGCATCAATAGGGCTTAGTTGATGGGGCCTAGTTGACATAGCTAATCCATGATTCATCATACCCCCATGACTGAATAAAAACTCATCCTTGAGTTCTTTACAAATTTGAGAAGGTGTGGGATTATTGACTGATGACAAACATACTACAAACACAAACACACACAAACAAACACCAATTACCAAAGTGTATAGATATACAGTCATTACAAAATTATCTAGTATTCAAGACTAAAAAATTGAACACTAGGATAAAAATTAACAAACACATTCTCCTTTGATGGCATGAAGATGATTGAAGAAAATTAAATAATCCTAGGTAGTGGAAGCTCATGTGGTTCTAAGGGATCTTCTTCTAAGGCTCATGTGGTGGTTGAGGTATTGTCGTTGTCTTGTTGCTACTATGGATTCTATGAAAAATAGAAAGCATCCAATAGTGCTTTCATCTTCTCCTCCTTACTCCTTGAATCATGCATGATCCATGCAACTTCATAAATGTGGACCAAAATGGACACATCCCAAGGATAGGACATTATTGGACATAGCTCATTGACATTAACAAACCAGGTAGTAAATTGTTTACATTGATGTTGAATGGCCTAATTGCATTGTTTAGTTCTTGGTAGTCATTCATTCTTCTAGCTAGGTTCTCAGTAGTTGATCTTTGATGAAAAAATCTTACCTAAGAATTTCATGTTTAGCATTTGTGGTCTTAAAAATTTGCTTAGTCTCCTTGTGATTCTTGAACTCTACCTTGTATAGCAAGTACAGGCTGGCCACTTGCTTCTCTAACTTTGATTGTGGTTGTCTGGTAGTCTTTATTACTAGGTTTACATATCTGAGGTTGGCAAGCTCCATATATTTAGTCATCTCTTCTATTTGCAACTCTTTCATGTGGATCTCTACTTTGTTGTAGGCATCTATCCCATCAATGATAGGTTTTCATACCTCTTTTCCTTATTGGAGTTGTTGGAGGGTCTCATTGAATTTTTCCTTAGCCATCTAGATGTGTCTTTCATTAACTTCTTTTTGTAGGCCAACTTGATCTTTGTAGTGGTTCTTAACTCTCTCAAATTTGAGAGCCTCATTTTTCCAATTGATAATCTTGATCATATATTTTTGATGTAAGGAATGGACTTCCTCCATAGAGAGATTTCTATTATATGCTACTAATCTTCTAAAATCAGTGTTTACCTTAGCTAGCTACTCCTACTATTAATGGATGAATTCTTGCATTTTTTGTTTATGTACATCAAGATTTCATAGGTGATGATTTTCTACAATTATAATCTTATTCTCTTAGCACAGCTAGACCAATTTCTTTTGAATTGAATATGTTTTGGCCTTGGCCATAGACTGATCAAAGGTAACCATCACCATTCCCATCTTAACCTATTTTAGTCTATCTTGAAGCTATTGAAAAGCTTCATCTCTTGTTAGTGCAATGTTGAGAAGTGTGAGATTAGTAAGATGGGCTCTTAATTTGGCAACATTCATGGCTAAGCATTGGTTTTGTACCTGAGCTATTTTGAGTTTCCCTTCTAAAATGATGCACTTACCCTTTGCTTCAAGTAGCTCTAATTAGCTTGTGGTGATATGATTTGAAAAATTAAAGATATTCAGAATCAATTGCCTAGTTCCCACCAATTAGTATAGCAATTCTTTGTGCTAGACTACACTAAATCTTCCACTAATAGTTCCTATAGATTTCTGAACATATCTAAGTGTATAAATGTTTGGTACAGGGACATAGATTTGTTTAAAGCTTCAACAATTCTGTCAACAACCACTTCTACTACAGTCTCCTACCCTTGGTGCTACATCACCAATATAGTTGCTCCTTTACCATCCTCTAAGAACACCTAAAAGGTAGCAAAATTCCTAGATATTTCTGGGAATTTTTTTATTACAAGAGAGACAATGTCACCTCTTGAACATTAGGATTTTACCTCATGGACATCTACATTCTCTATGCTGAGAATATTAGTCCACCTTCCTCCATCTAGTTGATTGTTTGAGTCACTTTGTTGAGGTAACTAATTTTAGGATGATACATAGATGGATCCCCACCACTTATTCCATCTTGCTACTCCTGCTTATGCAAGAGTTGCTCTCGAATTTCATGAAAGCACTAAATTACTATGTGGGCCTCTAGCATTGTTTTTTAAGTGGGTGGTGGAAGTGGCAGTTACTGCTTCTCTTCTTTTGATATGAAAGAGACCTTATCATTCATCATCTTAGAGAAAAAGGTGATGGAAGTATGCTTGATTGTATCATTGGTAGAGTGAACTATCCATACTCTATTACAAAATTTACTAATAAGGCAAGAAAATGGCAAGGTTTTCCTTCCACATTCATTCTCCTTGAATTAGTTCTCTATCTCGAGATAGATTAGCTATGGAAGGCTAATAGAGAATTCTTGCTTAGAGAAGCATAGGCATAGGTGGAGAAGGCTATCATCTTGGTGGACCTTATAGTTAAACTTAGCTAGTAAGCCACTATCTTGAAGTATATACACTCACTAGTGTAAGCACGTCAAACTCCTTATGGTCAACCTCATAACACCATTGAATCCACTATCTTTTTATCTTAGGGTTTGGTTGCATTAAGATTTCTACTAAATGAGTGCCAAAAGCAAGTAGGTCAAGAGCCTCTGCAACTGCTTCCACTGAGTAAGAGACCTGAATGTCCTTGATTCTCACAGTGGCTCTTATCTTTCTACTATTCTAGAAGAGATATGTCTCTTTAATGTACCACTCTTGATTGGTAGTGATATTGGCCACATGGGAGAGCTTTACAATTGTGTCTTGAATTATGATGGAGTATGTTCAAAAAATGGTCTAAAGTTTAGTTCTTGGAGAATTGACCATTGGACATTACAAGGCTTGATCATGTCGAGGAAGGCTTCTATGAATGTAACCTCAAGTCTTGGTACAAGCCCTAGTGTGTCTCCTCTTTGGGATTATTTAGTTGCAACCTCTTTGTAAGAAATTTTTTGAATAGATTCCACTTCGAGCTCCTTCCAAGGAGGTCCTCTTGCATGAATTTCTACTACCTACTCCTAAGCTTGTTCTTCCTAGCCCCTTCTAGTTCTAGATCATTTGCCGTTTGGTTGTGATGGTTTTTCTTCTTGTGAGAATTTTGGACTAGGTGCCATCTATAATTACAACATGACCAAGGATTAACACTTAATGTGTAACTTAGAAACATTGAAAATACCTTATCTCTTGGGATAGTTACACTTGGCTAAGTTGTGATCATGGCCTAATTGATTATTTTAATATTAATAAATAATTTTAGGTTTATTAGACTTTTTTTGAAGTGTTAAACTCTCAAAACTTGATGGTTTAATATTATTTTATTTATTAACCCTTTGATAAAGTTAGAAAAATTTTAGAAAAATTTTATTGGAAGCCTTAAGGTTTGTGCCTCCCATGACTAAGAGCTTACCTCTAGTAGCTATAAAATTGAAGAATGAAGTAATTTGGACAAATAGCATGAAAGTTATAGGCTCTGGAGGATTTTTGGCTCTAAGAAATTGCAAAATCTCCTCTCTTATTTTGAAGTAAATGATAAAAAATTTCAAAGTGTTCAATGGTATGTATGGAATTTTTGGGCTACATCGATGGGGCCTAGTCATGAGGTCGAGTAGACATAGAGGGTTAGTTCGACTAGGCCTAGTAGATGCAATTGTTGACTACCATTGACTTTGTCAAAAGTAATGAAAAATAAGGAGTTTTTAAATGAAATTTGGATCAAATGGAAGATCAAAAAGACAAGAACATGATGAAAATATTAGAAGAGGATGTTAAAGGTCTAAGAATAGAGAAATGATTTGAGAATGATATTTGATGAAGAAGGATGCCTTTAAGGAGCACATAGTTGGTTGCATGATGAAGTGCACAAAAGAAATGATTGTGGCAATGTCTTAGAGGAGAGAGGTTAACTAACCAAACCATAAGATATGCAAGTGGGTTCTTCCCATAGTAGCACATGATCTTTTTTCCCTCACATAACCTCAACTAAGAAGTCCATGTACCCCATAGTTGATTAATGGCTACCAAAAGTTAAGGAACAAACTTAGAGAATCTATTTAAGAATTTTAACACATCAAACTAAGACATGAAATAAAGATATGAAAACTAGCTATGAGGTGAGTTATGAAGAGCATTGATGGATGAGAGAGAAAATGGAATGGATGTCCCAATCATGGCCACATGAAGTCCCTTGTGAGTTTCATGGTTAAATGACTTGATAAAGTCCAACCTTAGTCCAAATTAAAATTGACCACTTTTAATGACTTCACATTGTTGCTCTAGGACTAGTCCATTCTCTCAATACATAAGAATGCTTCCATGGATAATCCCCATTCCTTATTTGAGAAGAAAAGAGAAGTAAAAAGTGAGAAAGCACCTTAGTTATGGGGGACCTTTAGGCATGGGTAACATATCTTTCTAGTTGCATAACTAGTGCTTGTAGCTTGTTTATTTTGTCCAAGGGGTGTGCTTTGAATTCCCAACATTTTTCATTTTTAATTTTTTTTGTTTTTTGTTTTAATTTTTTTATAGGAACCACACTATGCAAAGACTTATTCAACTTTCTATTATTGGTTGACACAAAATGATAAGATATATATAAAAATAGATATGCACCCAAGCAAGTAGAGAGGTATAAATAGTATTGAATCCCCTTGAAGCCATATCCTTTTCAAACCTTCAAATCTTTTTAAACCTTGGAAACTACCAAGGTCATAAGTTCATTAAATTTTTATTAATGAAAAAGGAACCTCATATTTGCAAAAATAAGGAAATCCATAAATTTTGTGAATTGGTGGATGACGTGGACTCATTGCTTGTTTCATGAAAATAGAAACCCATCTTAGTTATTAGTCATCAAAATTCAAAAATAAAAACCAAACATTAGTAATAAAAAATGTTAAGTACAAACCATCATTAGTAAACAACAATAAAAGCATTGTGTTCTATTGGCAATAAAGTAGTTTTATTAGAAAATAAGGAAACTTCACACTAAAATAAGATCAAAATATAAAAGAATTTGTAAAATATTTATGAAAAATAAAATGTAGCAATGATGTTGTAAAATAAAAATTTGAAAAAATAACAAAGTGTGAAACAAAAATGTGAAAGAAAAAAAGATGAAAAACTAAGGAGCCACTATAATTGTTAGAATTGATGGCCATCTCCCCCATGACTTAGTTGTAAGAAGGAGATTCAAAAAATTGAGCATGTTTGTCCATTCAATGAGGCATTTCTTTCACTAGCTTGCATAGGTTCAGGAAAAGGTTTGACTTGTTTTGTGTTGAGTAGCTACTTTTTGTTCAAGCTCTCAGGTTTGTAAATTAACATGTCCCTAGAAGGAAAGGTTTCATAACTGATGTATGGACCTTCTTACAATGTCTAAAACTTAGTTTGTTGAGGTACATGTGTGGGGTTCTAGTAGAGAACCTTATCTTCTAGTTGAAATTTCACTTTTCATATTTTAAGGTCATGTTGTTGCTTGTTGAATGCCTTGTGTACTTCATTTAAGGATAGGTCCACTAATTGGTTTTTGTCTAGCATGTTAAGGTTGAACAATCATTTTCTTTGTGCTAAAATCAAGTCAAGATCTAGGTCACATGATGTTGAAAGTACACAAAGCTTAAATTGGATAGGTAGAGTTGGTAATTTCCTATCCACTAGCTCATAGGGAGAGCAACCTATAAGGAGTTTTCATGTTGAGCAGTAAGCCTAAAGGGTATGATTGAGTTTTATGATTCGGTCCCTCATATATTTGCTAACAATTCTCACTAAGATCTTTTTAATCTCCCTGTTAGTAATATCTACTTGACCATTGGCTTGGGGATGATAGGGTGTTGTTAATTTATGTTCAACCCCTAAGCATTTCATAATCTTGCAAAAAGTAGCACCTATAAAATGGGTTCCATTGTTGAAAATCAGTGCATGTGATACCCCAAACCTATTCACAAGATTTTGTTGTACAAATCGTGTAGTAGTGGATGATGTATAGTTGATGATGGCTATTGCTTCTGCATATTTTATGTAGTAATTAATGATGACGATTATGTATGCCTTTATATTTGAGATGAGTGTGATGGGACTATGAAGTTAATGTCCCACATGTTAAAGGATTTTAATGATTAGATCCACTACTGAGGTTCCTTCATTCATGTAGTTATGTAACCATCTCATTGATAATGTTCATAAAAGTAGACAAATTGGTGGGCATCCCTGAAGATAGTTGGCCAATAATACCTTGCCACTAGGATCTTAATAGCCATGCATCTTCCACCATAGTGGCCCCCACAAGGACCCTTATAAGCATTGTAGTGAATGCATAATTGATTAGCATCAGGTACACACCAATGAAATAGACCATCAATGGATACCTTGTAAAGGTGTCCATTGATTTCCATGAAGCATTTGGCCTAATGAAGAAACTATTGTTTCTACTTATCATATAGATTTTGTGGGATCTCTTGAGTGAGAAAATAAGTAAGAAAGCCATCATACCATTTTGGTTTTGTAAGCACTTGCTCATTTATTGCTTCAACAAAGAGGCCTTTATTAGAAAATTGGTCAGAGAGTGGGCTATCCTCCTCTTTATTATCCCATCATAACCAAGTTAAGTGATCAGTGATCACATTTTCAATTCCCTTTCAATCTACCATTGTAGGATCAAACTCTTACAAGATCACTAGCCATCATATGATACAAGGGCTCATCATTGGATTCTTCATAAGGAAGAAAATGACATAGTGGTTAGTGTGTACAAACACTTTTTATCTAATCACATAGTGTCTAAACTTCTCTAGAGCATACATCATGGCCAATACTCCTTTCTTCACTGTAGTGTAATTCAATTGCGCACCCAAAATGCTTTGGCTTGTACAGTGGATGTAATATGGACATTTCGTATCATCTAAATGCATAAGAATGGCTCCTAAGGCATAGTTTGATGCATTTGTCATTATATGATATGGTTTGAACTAGTCAAGTGCTTGTAGAATTGGAGTTTCTATAAGTTTCTACTTGAGGATCTAGAATGCATTTTTTCATTCCTTGGTCCTCATGAATGGAGCATCTTTCTTGTTAGCTTGACCAACAATTTTGTAATCTTAGAGAAGTTCTCTGTGAATTACTAATAGTAGCCAGTGTGTCCATAGAATGACCAAAGATATTTAATGGTTTCTAGTTGATGAGTTATTTCTTGGATGAATCTTATCTTTTTAGGATCCACCTTAATCCCTACTTGAAAAATTCTACGCCCCAGTACAATCCCCTCGTAGAACATCAGATGGCTCTTCTACCAATTGAGCCCAAAATTTGTCTTCACACATATTTTATGCACTTTCTCAAGGTATTCCAAGGCTTGCTCAAATGTAGTGCCATAGGTGCGAAAGGAATTTATGAATACTTCCACCCAAAAACTAATCTGTTTTTGAAAAATGCTCAAGACCAAGCATTGGAATGTTATAGGAGAATTACATAGATCAAAAGGCATCTTTTGATATGTAAAAGTTTCATAGGGACTCATGAATGTTATTTGGTATGATCCTCTGGCATGATTTGGATCTAGTTATAGCCACTATAACTATTTAGAAAATTATAATATTAATGCCTAGATATAGTGTCTAACACTTGATTCACAAATGACAATGAAAAGCAATCTTTGAATGTTGCCATATTCAATAGTTGAAAGTTGATGTAGACTTGCCACATTCCATCTTTCTTTGGCAAAATCATGAGTGGAGTAACCCACTCACTATCCACAACGGAATAGATAAATCCCACCTTGAGGAGTTGCTTAATTTTCTTTTTAATGATTTACTTCAATTTTAGGTTCAACTGTCATTATGGATACCTCTTTGGCTTCATCGATGGATTAGTGTAGATATGATGCTAGCATATCCTAGGATCAATTATTGTGAGTTTAGGATATGACCAAGAAAAAACTATTGATCATTTGTTAACCATCCTTAATAGCATCTATTTCTATTTAGGGGTAAGATTATCATTGATGATTACCAATTTACCATTTTTCAGAAATGCATATTCCATGTTAGTAGGTAGAGTTTCAATTATAAGGGCCTTTGCTTAAGATTTTTAGAGATTTCCAACGCTCCCCAATAGGTATCATCATTTGCATTATCAAAGAGTTAGTGATGAACTTACTCTAGTTTATTCATGTTTTCAATATAAGCACATGTTAGACTCTCAGTTGGTTCCATGCAAAGTGTGCTACTTCTAGGATTAGTTGTCAACCACTGGGTACCCTCCTATTTTTTGGCTACTGCATACAAGTACCTTTGGGTTTTAGATTCATCTACACACTGTCTACATGCTTTGATGGATGTGCTCTTGACAAACCAAATTTTTTGCACATAGTTACACTTGGTATTATCTTACATGATCTATGAAACTCTTCTCTTCTTGATCTTTCCAAATTTATTGTTCTTGGAAATTTCCAAGGAGAGATCCCTGATGTCCATTCATGCATCAACAGTGATCACACATGTCCTTCCCATAATAATTGAGAAGTCTACTTTGCAGTTGTTAACCTTGGTCACTAGAAAATCGGTAGGATAGGACCACCCATAAACAATGGTTACAATGTATTACATAAGTTCCAAGGGAATAGTGATTGACTAGTCTACCAATTCTAGATGGATATTACTTCTCTTGAGAGGTGGTAGGTTCCATGCTTTGTACCTGTTATTGGAAATAAGATTGACACTAAAACTTGAATCAAGAAGAGCCTTGCATGGCTTATGTCCAGTGATTTGAAAGTAGATGAGATGACTTCTATGGTTAGATATTTTCCTATGAAGGTTGCCATCCTTGATCCAATTAAATATTGCATGGGTTAACATGATAGTGTGGATCTTAGAAGGCATTTGGTTTGAAGAGATCTTGAAAGGATTTGATGTAGAGGATGATGGAGAGATAGGGTGGAAAGTTGAAAAATTCTCTGACAAATTTGGAGGATTATTAGGTTAGAAGAATGATCATTCTTGGAATTTTGGTTTTGAACCATTTGGCTAGAAAGCCATTTGTAAGTTAACAAACCTAGTAGCATTACGTTGTTGCAGTTGTGGTGGAATATCTCCCTGCATAGATGAAGTAGGAGGTAACTAGGTTGAGGGTGGAGGATAATGTGCTAAAGGATGAGAAAAATGATAGGAATATGGGATTTTTCCTTTAATAGATGGAGAATGATTCATGTAATACTCTAGAGAGTAGTAGTGGTGCTGAAAAGAAGCATGACTAAAAGAGTCATGTGGAGACATCGGTTGTTGAATATAGTACCTATATGGATTTAACTTCCTATAAGGGTACTACTGCCATGGTGGTGACATCCCCTATGACTATGGATGTTGCCATTGTTGGTATTTTTCATACAATTTTGATGAGGCTCCACTTAGATAATAAGCTTGTTGTTGTTGGTGGAACTACCTTGAATTGCCTTGAGGATAAGGCAATCTTCTAGGTGCTTGCCTTGTTGCCAGTCTAAGATTTAGAATGTAAACCCTAGACTCCTACAAGTGTGAGATGACAAGGCAACATCCCTTATGATGTTCATATTGGTAGATGTCACACCCACCACCATCATCTGATTATGTCTTTACAACTTATTTGATTATAGTGACCTTGCCCTTACCCCTTTGATAGGCATGCTTAGCTTTGTTTTGCCTCCTATAGTTATGATTACTACTCTACTCTCTTCAATCTTCTATAATTTTTAGAGTATTTTGGAATTTTTTACCCAAATAGTCTCATAATTTATTAGCCTTAGTTAATATATCAGAAATATATTTTTGGATTGGCAAGGTTTTTCTTTGCACCAACTCATCAAGTGGTGACTCTACTTCATTGTTGCAAAATATAACCTCCCTTTTTTAATGGAAGGATCCCTATTATATTCCTTCACAATTTCCTATTTTTTTTAGCTCTTCTACTTCTTTTAATACTACTCCATTAGCCTTCAAATTTTATGGACTCTAAGTTCATATAGTCTCCCTTGGGCATAGGCCCCAAGAGTTCTCCTCATTTTTTATATGAGTCCATCTATGATGTGGTGAAGTTGCTCTTACTAAGAATAATCATGGCTAGGGCATCGATGTATGAGAGAATAGTATCTGCTCATGGTGGTGTCCAAATTTTCATGTGTTCCTTTCTTCCATCCTTGAATCTACCTTTTTAGATTAGACACTTGGAAGTACATCTTGTATTTATTATTGAATAGTTCTAGCATTGTACTCCACCTATAGATGGATTTTGACTCCAAGGATCGATACCAACTTTCAATGTTCTTCATGAGTATCCTAAGAAATAGCTTTAATTTCGACCAATCATTTTCAATATTCTATAAGGCACAAGCATCATGAAAGGCTTGAAGATGTTTTTTCAAATTAGAGTTATATATCGCCCCTCAAATTTGGGAATATTGTTCATGTCAAGTCACTTGATCTAACTATCTTTCACATGCTTGGTTGGAATTTTCACTACCTCTATGATACCTAGCATACTTCACATTGTTAGAAACGTCTCATCATCATAATTATTTTGATGCAACCTATGATGTCATCTACTACCCCTTCATTCATGATGGGCTTGATGATCATTATTATCCCATTGTTTTCCTTCATCATGATTGTCCTTTCTATGGCATTTGTGAGAACTAGAAGAGGAAGAGGAAGAAGAAGATGTAGATAAAGAGGATGAAGAGGGAGGAGGACTACCATCACCATGATGTTTTTCACCTCATCTATACTTATCACAATCATATTTATCAGCTTTCTTATTATCTTGATTCTTGCCCAAACCCTTTCTCTAACTCCCACTTTTGCTTAAACTTGGATTGTTGATAGTGGACTACTATTTTAGGTTCAAGCCCCTATAACCAATATCAAGGGGTGGAGAATCTTCATGATGAGAACCCCAAGAGGGAGGATCTGATTATCATTTTGGTTAAGTAGGAATAAGGGATTGGTAAATCATTTCCCTATCATAACCTCATGGTGCTTCTTTTGGTGTTGATCTTTCCTACATTATGTTTCAATGGGATGGTAGTCCTAAGAGTCATTTTCATGCACAATGTACTCTTCTTGAAGATCTTGAATGCCTAGCATCCTAAGGATTTGAAGTAGCAACTTGAGCATAGATCAACTAAGAGGCATTACAATGTTACCCTTAATATGTTGTCATCACAGTTGTTCATCTTGATGTAAGATGACGGTAAAGTTAGGCACATATTCATCTAGATGAGTATATACCACCCTACATTCTTAAGCCATTAGAATTTTAATATCATCATGCTTTTAAGAAGATGATATTTTGCAATTATAATAAAATATCCATGTGCTTAAATTATTGTATTTATTTTGATAATGATTTTGAGCTTAGAGTTTGTGCAATGATGCTAATGGTTTTCACTATGCCTAGATAGTGCACATTTCAATAAAATGAATACCATGACAATGGTGCCATTGATGAGTGGTGAATACCCCTATGCTCAACCATATGAATCACTAAGCATTCATGTGTGATCTAGTTAAATTTCATGGATTCTATGTCTTTCAGTACACTAGACTTTAGGAAGTGAACTTACCCTAACAACCATTTGTTGTATTTCCAATTATACTTATGATATGCAAAGGTATGGTTAAGTGTAATCAAGACATATGATTTTTATTATTTTTATGTTTATTGTCTTGGGTGGTTATAATAAAATATGAAAAGAATGAAGTAATTTAATTGCTCATTTAACTTAACTCACTAACTTAACTAATCATAACATGAGCATCTGCTCCCACTTGCGATACTCATCTTGAACATGTATAACGCTATTGGGTTATCAAACATTAAGTATTATTTGAATTACCAATCATCATGCACATGCTTGAAGTGGTTGTACTTATGTGCTTAATTAATCACTACCTAATATAGCTCAATTTAGCCTAATTAAGTATTTAATCATTTAAAGCATTAAAGGAAATCACATAGGACATTAAATGCATAAATAAATAATTAATCTATTTCCAAGTGATACAAGGTTTATTAAAAATCTCATTTTTATTGCCACACACATTGATGTGCTCAAGTACAATAGTGCTCTAGTAAAGATCCATATATTCTTAACTATTACTATGGGAGCTTAGAAAAATGTTATAACTTCTAAATGATTAAACTACGAAATCTCTACTACAACTATGACAAAACATGTCACAAACATAGTGGATGAGCATGTATATATAGGAAAAAATAGATGCTATGTCAATGGGGCCACATCAACACATCAAATCATGTATCGACATGACCTAGTCGATAAGGCCTACTCAAAGGGGTCAAGTTGAGATAGCCAATTTATGATTCATCAATGTCTTATCTCATACTTCCAAATAAATGTTATTACTAATTTGATTCAAATCATAGAAGAGGTCAATGTTCAAAGTTATTAGCCAAGATTAAAGCTAAAATAATGTTAGCTATATAGGTAAATAAAAAATTAAAAAGAGAAGAATATATTTTTGGATTAAGTAAAAGCTACTACCTGGATGCAATTTTCAAGAAAATTCTAAAGCTTTGAATATTGAGGATATTGATGCTACTGAGGATCATTGAACTTAGGGTAGGGGGTGGGGGGCAATGGTTGGGGAGGATGAATAAATTTTTTGAAAAACACTTCTTCAACACAAAGCACACACAAAAAATTTACATGGTTCCCCAACTTTAGTATTTTATACATGGAGAGTAGTTTAGTAGCATAAGTATAGAATTTTTTGCTTTCAAAATGTGGTTTGAAGGGTACCACACCTTATATAAGTTCTAAGCTCTGATCTAGAGTGATTCAATGCCATGAATCCACTTAACTTTATAAGGTACTAAAATGCCTAGAATGTGATTTCTAGGATATAATAAGATTTACAACTTGAGCTTCACTTTAGAATGTTGTTGTGCTAGAGCAACACTCAATCTCATAAGATCCTAACAAGCTTATGGATGATGTCTTCCCACAATAAGCACATCAACCCCTATACAGTAGTTAGAGAGAAATAAAAATTACAAGGAAAGAATGCAACTAATTTTGTTGATCCTTATACTTTGAGGTATAATTCAATTAACCACTAACAATAGTACCAAAGATAATACAATGAGGTATGAAACAATAGAATAATGCATATAATGATTACTTAATATGATACTTGATTGCAAAACCATAATTGCACTTTTCTCAAGAGAACAAAGTCTTCTTATAGCCTAGATGTTTTTGAAATCACCTCAGAATTCATGCAATGGATACCTAACGACCATTGGAGACAGCTTCTTTGAGATCAAGAAGTCTTTCTACATTAGACTTCTATTCAGGGGAGATGGTTTCTTCACAAGGGAGATGTATTTAAGGAGGCATCTTTATGTTGACATCTTCATGGAGATGTATCTTAGATAAAGAAGATGTCTACTATTTCTAAAAGACATCTTCTTCTAAGCAACCTTCAACCTGGCCAAGACATCTTCATCATTAGGGAGATGTCTTCTCTTCATAGTAGACATCTGCTATTTTTACAAGATGTCTTCACTGATTCATCTTTTCTTTGGCCAAGACATCTACTATTTCTTGAAGATGTCTTCACTTGATAAGAGGCATCTATTATTTCTTGGAGATGACTTCTTTACATTTAAGGCTTCAATACTAAGCCTTCCATTTGATCTCCAGAGCATCCTCTTTGAGTCTTGAAGTCTTCATTTCTTGTCCATTCGCTTCGAAGTATTGCATCCTTATTCATGCTTCCTTGAGGTCTTGTAGATTATCCTTCTTCCATGTTCTTTTCTTACAAACACAACAATAACAAAAGCATATTTGTTCTCTAATTTTCTTAAGGTTTTCACATACCAAAAGGTCAAAAATCTCCTTCTTTTTGGTGATCTCCAAAACTTATGAAAGTGGATGAGATAAACCAATAAAGGAAAATATTAAGACATATAAATTCCTATGGAAACCAAGGAATAGAATAAAAGTGTTGAGGTTCAAAGGGGTTTGGTACAAGTGAAAAAATGAAGCAATGCAAAAGTAAAGATTATAAAAAATTTACCATGTAGAGATAACCAAAGAAACATCATCTATACCATGAATCATCTAAATTATTCATAAACTATTTTCACAAAGGCTACGACATACATCAACAACCAACAATCACTTATGTGTAAGCCCACAAAAATAACATATGTAAAAATTAGAATATCCAAAAGTGGAACATCCATCACCATCCATTTGAGTCCAAAACTTCTTCCCTTTTCTTGACATCAACAAAAAGGAGAGATTCAATGATCACTTAAGGATTCTAATCACTAACTTCAATTGCATCATCAGACTCAGAATATACTATTGTATGAGATGGATGATAAGTCTCTTCCTCATCATTGTCACTATTGGTGTTACGATTTCTTGATCATTTTTCATCCTCATTAGATGACTCAATTTGCTAGATAAGACTCCACCAAGGATAAAGCTTCACTCAAAATCAAGTTAAAATTGGTGGATCTATATGGACTAGAGGCTACTAAGCTAGAACCCATTGGGATGTGGTCCTAAGATTCTCTCCATAGCTTGCTACTCAAATGATCTTAGAGCATTGATTGATGATGGAATTAAATGCTCAGGTAGTGCAAGATCATGAATGCTTAGGATGCTACATGGCAACATGATACTTCCCCTAGACATGAGCTAGTGGTGCATTAGGATTAGAATTTGACTTCATCCCTAAGTCATATGCTTGAGAAGATCCAACTACTATAGACTACCTCAGTGAAATAGGAATGTCCTCCTCACTAGAAGAAATAGAAGGAGTAGTAACCTCCTTAAAATTCTACCCATCGATAGAAATAGGAACATCCACTACATCAATTCTGTTATGCAAGTAAGAGAGATTCCTTCCAAGCTTCTTCATGGTGCATGCAAAGGGCCTAAGAAGCTTCTTTAGAGAAAAGTTAATTTAGGTAGCCGTGGATTTTGACCTCCTCAGCCAAGAAGAGTCCCTAGATGATGATGATGCTACTATCTTATTCTATTGTCTAGTGCTCACTCTTGTTTTTGTAGAATGAGAAATGCTTCTATTCTTAGCATACTTGTTGAGGCTTCTATTACCTTTGAGCAAAGGCATCTTTGGAATAAGAAAATACCTCTAATGAATCAACAAGTTGATGAGATAGGGGTGCCCAAAGATTCTTTCCTTGACATACAAACTGAGTATGTCCCCATAGAGTATATGCCCTAGATCCAACAGTAATCTTGTGAGGAGATAATAAAGCAGAAAAGCTTAGGACGGTAGTAGATAATTGTAACTTCACCCTTTAACCATAATATTATATAGCACTATAAGAAAGAATATGGAGTCATCCCACTCCTCTAAATATGATCACTATCAATGAACATATCTTTCCCAACAAGACATCACAANCGAAAGACATTTTTACTAAAAATTCCAAGAACTGCATTCACAACTTGGGGAGAGATCTTAATGACAAGAGCCCCAATCATGGAAGTGAATGCCTTAATAATAGCATTTGAAATAACAATGATGTTATAGAATTCTCTAATTAGCACTTTAGGAACTAGAAAATTCATTGCAATAAATGAAATTTAGTTTAAAATTTTGGAATAATATAGTAGAGTTTGTTTTCTATGCATTGGAAGAGAAAGAGAGTTCTCAAAAATAATGTTGGTGGTTCAAGTTGCCTCAAAGATATGTTGCACGATTTCGCTCCTAAAATGTGATGCGTAGGTGGATGGTGCACTACTTCAACTACCCTTGGATCGTTTTCATTTGGTGGCATCTTGAATGTCCCAATCTTCTTATGGGCCATTTTTGAAAAAATCATTAGAGATGGTGGAGCCCTAGTTGTATCTATGAGGTCAATTTGAAAGAACACAATAAAAATGAGGGTTTTGACCTTTAATAGTGATGGTAAACGAGGGTTTTGAATAGTAAAGAAGACATCTTTCTTAGAGTCAAGATGTCTTTTCTATGATTTAAATGATCAGTAGAAATATTTCGTACACCATAGATGTCTCTACTACATTGCAAGAAAAATTAGATAAATTTCTCTACTTATGAGTAGATGTCTTTGACTTGGAGTAGACATCTTCATGTAGATGTCTATCGCTTGGAGTAGACATCTTCTAGAGGATGTATTCAACTAGAAGTCTCCTCTAAAAGAGGTTTAAGAGGAAGTGGTTAGGGAATGGCTGCCAAGGACTATAGTCTTAATAAATTATTATAAATTAAAAACTTACATGTACTTACCTCATGTGCTATTGAATAATGAAGGTACTTAGAGAGCTAGAGAAGGAATTTCCTCTTTTAAGGATTTCCTTTTCAATTGAACTTTTTTAATGTCCAAGGCTTGGCTTCCTTTCATGAATTTGTTGATGAGGGTTTTCTTATTCCTTAATTTCTTCGTTTTAACTCTATTCTTTTTTGACCTATTTGTGTTTTTGAGTTGTTGTCCAATCTCTCCTATGATCCTGCAAAAACTCTTTTCTGGTGCACTTTGATATGGCCAAGTAGTTCGATGATATGTCCAACTATTCATATGATAAAACTTTAAATTGCATTTCCATTGTTTATGCCCTAATTTATGACAATAATAGCACCTAATCCTCCTATGATAGTAAGAATGATTAGGATGATCAAACTTGTTAGGAGCCTTTCTGTGGATAAAAGCTTCTTTGATTTTGATGTAGTAGTTTTATTCATCGAAGTGTCATTTAATTGTGATGGATTTGCTGAAGGTGGTTCCTCTTACAAATAGCATCCTAGTTCACTCTCATTATGTGTATTTCTTCTTTGTTCCAATACCATCCAAAGGGATTCCTTTTCATTTAATAACCTTTTATTTACAGGTTTTACATTTGCAATTTCTATTTTTCCCTATTCATAAGATAGGATTAGGTTTTCATTGTTAGCCCTTAGGTCTGATAGCTCCTTAGTAAGGCTAGAAATAGTTAAATTTAAAAAGGAATTTTCTTGATCCATAGTTTTGAATTTCTTATTCAACTTACTACAAATATTTTAAAATTATAATAACTCATTACATAAAAGATCAAACCTCTCTTCCTCATTAAGATCATCATCTAAGGAGTCAATGTCATCATCTATGATGGCCATGTAGATGAGATGAGAGTTTCTCACATTAATCTCTAACTCTTCTTCACTTTTCTCCCCATCATTCCAACTTGTATAAAAGTTGGTCTTTTCCATCTCTTCATCAGATATATTCTTGTGCTATAGCTTACCATTACTAGAACAATTAGAGTCCATATGGCCTCTTCCACCATAAACCCAAAATTCTATAAAAGAGAAAGCAAGGTTATAATTTAAGAAAATTTTACCTCTTTCTTTACCATCAAATGGATTGAATATTTGATAATTTGAGCCCTTGTTTTTTCTTGCTATTAGTTGTTGTAGCTTTCTATAGAGGAGGATAATCTTATCTTCATTGCTCTCATCATGCTCATTGATCTTCTTCTCCTTAGAGGTAGTGTTTATGACAATGGGTTTTTCCTAGATAGATACTTCACTTATGAGATTCATCTCATAAGAAATTAGAGCACTTTGAAGCTCTTAAAATTTTAGAGTTGAAAAATCTCTAATTTCTTCCATGGTATTAACCTTTGGTCTAAATTTTGGCTAGAGAGTTATAATCATTTTTATAATGACATCACTCTTAGGTAGATCTTTGTGAGTACCTCTAATGGCCACAACAAGGTCATTTGCTCTAGAGAATTATTCTTTAATTTTCTATTCTTCTCTTATCTTTAGCTTATCATACTCACTTTACAAAACTAACAATTTAGATTTCTTAACTATAGACATTCCTTGATAAGTAGACTCTAACATTTGTCAAATTTCCTTCGTTTTTGTACATCTAGCTAATCTATTACACTCAAATATATTCAAAACATAATATAAACAATTTTTTTCCTTTAAATCGAGCATGAACTTATCTTTCTTTCCTTGACTCCATTTATTGTGGGGCTTGATGGTTCCGATGGAGTTGTCGATAGGTAGTGTGTAGTCTTCAAGGATGGATTTCTAGACTTCAAACTCCATTGATTCAAAGAAGCCTTGCATCCTTAATTTCCAGTACTCAAAGTTGAATCCCTAAAAAATGGATGACTTTGCATAAGATTTCCCTTCCATTTTCTCATTTGTGAAGTTGATGATGAATGAAGAGTACCAAGCTCTAATACCAATTGAGGATTGTTAAACATAGAAAGGGGGATGAATAAATTTTCCAACACAAAAAACACATGAACAATTTACATGGTTTCCCAAGTTGGGTACTCCACACTCAAAGGGTAGTTCACTAGCACACCTCTAAGCTTTGTTACTTTCAAAATGTGGTTTGAAGGGTACAACACTCTATACAAGTTCTAAGATTTCCTCTAGAGTGAATTGATGTCACAAATCCACTTAAGTAGATAAGGTCCTGACAAGCTTAGAATGTAATTTCTTAGATACCATAACCTTTATGATGAGTGGAGAGGTACCCCTACACTCAACCATACGAACACAAGCGTTACACGCGCGATCCGGTCGAACTCCACAAACTAAGTGCCTACACACCTTATGGAACACTTAAGGTTAATCATTCATTATCTTCCTAGACTTACTTATATTTTTCACGATTGTATGGTTAAGGAAGTCTGAGGTATGTGATTTTTATATCTTTTCTATTTTATCGCCTATGCTAAATCAGGTGAAGGTGAAGAGACTAAATAACTAACTTTAAGTAACTAAGTTCTAATGCCTAGCATCAGTATCCATTTCCACTTTCTATTCACACCCTGAGCCAATGCAACCTTCTGGGATTACGAAACACTATTCATTGCTGGGATTACCAAGAATAATGCATGTGCTCGAAGTGGTTGTACTGAATGCACTTAACTAGGAGAAAAGGGTTGAGAGAGATTTAATTAACTAATAAAGCATTAAACAATGAAAAATAAATAATAATAAATAAATTCCTATTTAGCTTAGTCCATGAATTGCAAGGTTTATCCAAAAGTTCATCTTTATTTTCGTACACAAACTTGTGCTTAGGTACAATATTTTCTCGAATAAAGATCTGTTCACTTTGAGACTCCTACTGCGGGCACATGGAAATTATCCTATCTCTAGAGTGGAAAAACTGCCAAAGCTTTGCTATGGTCTAGCCTAGATTGAGAAATAAGGGAGAGCCACCTCTTATTTATAATTTTGACGATGTGCTGCGATATCGTGTACACGATATTGTAGGGGAAGACGCGATATTGTGGCGGACGCAATATCGCATATGCGATATCGTGACCCATGCAATATCATATCCCATCATGCCCCCATGACTAAATAAAAACTCATCCTTGAGTTTCTTAAAAAATATTGGGAAGGTATGGGATTATTAACTCAAATGGAACTAATGGTGAATGGGATAACATGTGAACAAATCATCATTACAAGACAAGACAAAACTGGTGTTTACGACAACAAGAGTGAACACTTTATACATTTGACATCAATCCTTATTTGGTAGCTAAGAGAAAAGAGAGAAATGAGAAGAAGTTCGTTGCTACCAACACCATGATTGCAGCTTTTGTTGTCTATCTGTAAGCATGCCATCGATCTCGTTCCTTGCATAGCTACTTCAGTACCGATCCATTCCAAGTGTTCCCTCTAGATCCAATCCGTTGGTGTATGAGTACCATCTACACACATAACATAGTCTTTATATTAGCAAGGGTAAATGAATCACAATGTAGTTGATACCTTGCTTTGGTAAAAGGTCCATTGGCTTGGTTGTGGGATGGCTGATGCAGATCTGGAGATATAATATCAGTGGCTAGCGAGGTGTAGGGGTTAGAAGAAAAATTGAAAAAATTGGACCAGGACCCCCATGACTGAGCGAACCTCTAGTAGTAATAGAATGGTAAAAATAAGGAATAAGAATGATGGAGAAATAGAAACAACAACAACGTCAATAAAATGGATGTAAAGATGAAAATGAACAAAATAAAGTTGATTGCAAAAATGTTAAGGGAATGAAATTAACTAGTGTACCAAATAGGAATGCTAGTGGGTCCTCCCCAAAGCAGGCTCATGCCCTTAATGCCTTGGCAAAACCACATTCAAAGAGTTCAGAGGCTTTGGGAATGTCATTTGGAACAACAGTTAAAGTCTTAACCGTAATAATTTACCCAAAAAGAAAACAATGCATCAACTAAAACTATACACTAATGATACAACCGGCAATGAGGTGAACCATGGAGAGAAGGATGGAGAGAAGAGAATGGAATGGAAACCCAAGAACAAGGTGGTGTACAGCCCCTTGTGTATTTAATGATTAATGTGACTTGGTAGATCTCATTCCAAGTTCGGCCTCAAACAAGCCACATCTAGTGACTTCACATTAATGCATTCAGAAAAACCATCCACTTGAAGTAACAAGAATGCCTTCACCAAAGAGCCACCACCATTTTGACAAAGAAAAAGAGAAGATAGGAAGCGAGGAAGGGCCTTACTTAGAGGGAAAATTTTTATTTAGTTCCATAACTAGTGCTTATAGCCCAAGTGATTATTTTGTCTAAGGGGTGTGCTTTGAATTCTCATTGTTTTTTTTTCTTTCTCTCTTCCTTTCTCTTTTTTTTTTGTTTTATGTGTTTATATGTGAGAACCACACCATGCAAAGAATTTTTTATCTTTACTTGCTTAGCTTCCTGATAATGGAGAAATGTCAGAATGGGAGAGAAAACTCAAAAAGAAAACATCCAAGCACCCAAGAGAATGGCCAACACAAATGCATCAAATTCCCTTGAAGCCATACCCTTTTCAATCCTGGAGTCCTTCCTTAGTTTGAGAAATACCCAGTCACTGATTCTTTGATACTTCTTATTTAGAAAGGGATTGTGCATTTTCCAAGCAAAGAGAGACCGTAGAATTAAAGGTATCAACATCATAACTTAAAGAACCATACCTTAGTATCAACATCATAACTTAAAGGTAAAAATCAAACATTAGCAATCAATAGAAAAAAGTTCATACCATCATTAGAGCACTTATTGGGGGACAAACTTAACAAAATGGATAAGCACACATACACACAAAGAAATGAAAAAGTATAAATGATGTTGTAAAACAAAAACAAGAAAAGTTAAAGAAATTTGTAAAACAAAAATATGTAAAACAAAAATGTGTAAAACCAAAACTTAAAAGAATTGAGGGCCTCAAATGATCAGCATAGATGGCTATCTCCCCCATGACTAANAATACTAGTTGCATGTAGGAAATGCTGAACATTCCTGTATGTCATCACCCTTTGAGTCATTGTATGTGATGGATGGAACCTTCTTCTTCTTGATCTTTCCATAAATTGTTTCCTTAGATATCTCCAGGGAAAGATCATAGATTCTTAGGTAGGTGTCTATTGTGCTCAGCCATGCCCTTTCCATTATAATTGGGAAGTTCCCTTTGTTATTATTTATGTGGATCACTAGGAAATAGGCTGGGTATGACCAACCAGACATGGTGGTAACAACGTCCTCAACCTATCCCAAAGGAAGAGTGATGCACTCGTCAGCTAGCTCCAATTGAATATTTCTCTTCTTGAGTGGACGTAGGTTCTAGGCTTTATACATTTCTCATGAGATTAAGTTGACTTCGAAGCCTGAGTCAAGAAGAGCCTTATGAAGTTTGTTCCCAGCAACTTAGAGATAGATTGAGGGACTTCCAGGATCAAGTATTTTCTTGGGAAGGTGGCCCACCTTGATCCAATCAGTATTGGTATGTGTTAACATAATCGTATGCGTTGAGCTTTGTTGTTGGTTTGAAGGGAGTTCCAAAGCCTTATTTTTTGGAGGAGTGGATGTAGACTCAACCGCTTGTGGTTGTGAGAGCTTGTTTGGGATTTTGGTTCTGAAGAAAGGTCTTCTCTTCGTGTGGTTGTCAGAACTAGTAGCAGGTTGAAGTTTTATAGCTCTCATAGCATTACATTGCTGCGGTTGAGTGGGGAGTTCCCCTTTCATTGTTGGAGGAGGTGGCATTGGAACTATCGATGCAAAAGTGACGGATGGATTCGGAGGATGGTATGCACGTGGTGTGTCTCCTGTAGGAGAAGGAGGCCTAAAATACTCCCGAACTTGGTAGTGACATTATGAGGTTGTGTAAGCCATAGAGTCACTTGGAGAAACTAGCTGTTGCACGTAATAGCCATACGAGTCTTGTTTCTAGTAAGGGTATTGTTGCCCAGGTGGTGGCATCCCCCATGACTATGGGTATTGCCACTACTTGTGTTGCCTGATAGGTTGTGATGGCATTCCACTTGGATAATACATTAATGGTTGGTGGAACTACCTTGGGTTACCTTGGGGATAAGGTAACCGATAGGGTGCTTGCTGTGTGTTAAGTCTTGGTTTGAGTGCATACATCCCAGACTCTTGTAGATGTGAGATTATTGGGCAACATCCCTTAGGATGTTCATATTGGTAGATCTCACATCCACTGTCATTGTCTATATCTGAATCCAAAACCTCATTGGCAATAGTTATTTTTCCCTTACCCTTGTTATGTGCATAGTCTAGATCTCTTCTCTTTTTCTTATCATGGTCACTACTTCATTCCTTAGACTCCTCTATGATTTTTAGGACAAGTTCAAATCTACTATCTAAGGAGTCCTATATTTGATCTATATTAGCTGCCAATTCCATTGTTAATTTATGAAGCAACAAGGTTTTTCTATTCACCAACTCTTTGAGTGATGACTCATCCTCTTCATCACAGAATCCTACATTCCTCTTTCGGAGGGAAGGATTGTGGTTATACTCTTCTGTGCTTTCTCCTTTCCGTAGCTACCCTTCTTCCTTAGCTACTTACTCCAACAATCTATGAACTTCATGAGACTTAAGTTATGATAATCTACCTTGGACATATGTCCCAAGGGTTCTCCTAGTTTCATGTCTTAGACCATCTATGAGGTGGCAGAGTTGATCCCATTGTGCATAACCATGACCTAGGCAACGATGTAGCAATGCGTAATATCGGCCCATTGTAGCATCCAAGGGCTCATGATTAACCTGCTTCCATCCTTGGATCTGCTTATGCAAGTTGGACACTCATGAGTACATTTGATATTTATCGTTAAATAATTCTAGCATTGTACTCCACCTCCTAATGGTTTCTGGCTCTAAGGACCAGTACCAGCTTTCCACTTTTTTTTATGAGTGTCCTAGGGAACAAATTTAACTTCTAACACTTTTTCTTGATGTTTTGCAAGATGCAAGCATTGTGAAATTATTGTAAGTGAGTCTGCGGATCAGCGTTGTATCCCCCCTCAAATCGTGGGATATTATTCATGTCTAATCTTCTGATCTAGCTATCTTTTGGGTACCTTGTAGGTATTCTAACTATCTCCATAATGTCTAACATACTCTAGGTTGCTAGTAGGGGCTCATCATGATCATCTCTCTCATGACGTCTATGATGCGTACATGGTTCCCTACTTTTCCTTCTATGCATAGACTCTCTAGAATGCCCTCATCCTCTCTCTCGACTCTCTCATAGAGGGTCCTCATTTTGCTTATCCTTATCCCCATCATTGTTCCCTTTGTGATTGCATCTTGATGTGGAAGGAGAGGGTGAATAATGCGATGAAGGGGAAGAAGAAGGGGAACCATTGCCATGACGATG
Source organism: Gnetum montanum (assembly GCA_015680685.1). Lineage (NCBI taxonomy): Eukaryota > Viridiplantae > Streptophyta > Gnetopsida > Gnetales > Gnetaceae > Gnetum > Gnetum montanum. The sequence goes on from MNCI01017303.1 coordinate 564,948, forward strand.
TTCCTTACCTTCTCTTCGGTGGCTACAGCCCCAATCGTGATGACGATAAAAATGCTCGTCCTTATCTTGTGTTCGTGTTCCCTCATTGAACACTTGGTGTTCATGGGTATCAAAACCAAGTTTGTGTATCATGAAGAGAAGGTTCTGATACCCTACCTCCTCACTATCAGTAGGAGGGGGAACATCATTTAGTGGAGAGCCTATTAAGATAGGTTCACCACCCTTGATTTTGCTTATGATGGGGGAAGCATTTTAGGGGCCTTTGCCCTTCAATGATGTATGGTGGCTCTCCTACCATGAGTCCCTTAGACATTGCATTGCTGTGGGATGATAATCCCTTATGTCATAATCTTGTGCAATGTATTCAGCATATAGCTACATCATGTCTATCTATGCTAGAGCATGAAGGAGCATGTTACGGACTACCTGATCTAGATGTCACACTAGGTTACCTTGCAAGTCTCTCCATCGCAGTTCTTCATCCTGATGGAGGATAAAAGTAAAAGTGGGTATATATTCATCATGATGAGTATATACCACTCAATATTGTTGAGGAACTGGCGAATCTGGGTTATGTGTGTTAGACCACCAATGGTCTCTTGTGTGATCCCTAGGTGGTTAAGTGCTTTTGTTAGAAGAAGAAGACATGTTTGTCTTTTTCGGTGTGCTGTTTACCATTATATAATTTTTTATTTAATTAACCCTAAGGGTTCTTTTAAGCTCCCAATGATGTGGATAATTTCCTATGTTCTACTTAGTGTAGAAACAACTTAGTCCCCAGCAATGGCGCCAATGATGAGTGGCAAGGTACCCCTACACTCAACCATATGAATACAAGCATTACACATGTGATCTGGTCAAATTCTATAGACTAGGTGCCTACACGCCTTATGGAACACTTAAGGTTAATCATTCATTGTCTTCCTAGACTTACTTATATTTGTCATGGTTGTATGGTTAAGTAAGTCTGAGGTATGTGATTTTTATATCTTTTCTGTTTTATCGTCTATGCTTAATCAGGTGAAGGTGAACAGAATAAATAACTAACTATAACTAACTAAGTTCTAATGCCTAGCATTAGTATCTGTTCCCACTTGCAATTCACACCCTAAGCTAATGCACCCTTCTGGGATTACCAAACGCTATTTGTTGCTGGGATTACCAAGCATAACGCATGTGCTCGAAGCGGTCATACTGAATGCACTTAACTAGGAGAGAAGGGTTGAGAGAGATTTAATTAACTAATAAAGAATTAAACAATGAACAATAAATAAAAATAAATAAAATCCTATTTAGCTTATTCCATGCACTACAAGGTTTATCCAAAAGTTCATCTTTATTTCCGTACACAAACTTGTGCTTAGGTACAATATTTTCTCGAATAAGGATCCATTTACTTTGAGACTCCTATTGTGGGAACATGGAAATTATCCTATCTCTAGAGTGGAAAAACTACCAGAGCTTCCCTATGGTCTAGCCTAGATTGAGAAACAAGGGAGAGCCACCTCTTATTTATAGATTTAGCAGTGTGCTACGATATCGCGTACCGAAAGACACGATATCGCATACGCGATATCGTGGCCCATGCGATATCACGTACCATCACTTTACAACTTGAAATTTTCTTTGGAGTATTATGGCACTATGGAAACACTTAATCCCATAGGATACCAGCAATCTTAAGAATGATATCTTCCCACAAGAAGCACATCAACCCTACAGAGCAATTAGAGAGAAATAAAAATTATAAGGAAAGAATGCATCTAATTTTGTTGATTCTTGTACTTTGAGGTACAACACAATTGATTACATAAAATAGTACAATGGATAATAAAATGAGGTAAAAAATAATAGAATAATACTTACAATGATTACTTGATATGACACTTGATTGCACAATCACATTTACACTTTCTCAAAGAGAATGAAGTCTTCTTATAGCCTAGATGTTTCGAAAATCACCTTAGAATTCATGTGATAGCTATCTAATGGTCATTGGAGACATTTTCTTCAAGATTAAGATATCTTATGACATCAAAATTCTATTTGGGGGAGACTTTTTTTACAAGGAAGACATCTTTAAGGAGACGTATTCATGGAGGTCTCTTATACAAGACATCTACTATTTCTAAAAGACATCTTCTTTTGAGCAACCTTCAACTTGGCCAAGACATCTTCATCATCAGGGATATGTCTTTTAGAAATAGTAGATGTTTGTTATTTTTTCAAGATCTCTTCACTAATTCTTCTTTACTTTGGCCAAGACATCTACTATTTCTTAAATATGTCTTCACTTGATGAGAGACATCTCTTGTTTCTTGGAGACATCTTCTCTACATTCAAGGCTTCAATACTAAGGCTTCCATTTGTTCTTTGAGGCATCTCCTTTGAGTCTTGATGTCTTTGTTTCTTATCCATTCTCTTTGAGGTCTCACATATTGATTCATACTTTCTTGAGGCCTTGTAGATTGTCCTTTTATGTTCTTATCCTACGAACACAACAACCACATAAGAATATTTGTTATTCAATTTTCTTAAGGTTTTGACATACTAAAAGGTCAAAAATTACCTTTTCAGAAATTCCTCAAAACAAGGATGCCTTTCCAAGAATCTTGAAAACTAAGAAGGAAATCTAAGAGAAGTTACTAGTGGCTAGGAGCAAATTACTTAGAAATCTTATGCTTCAGTTACATGAGATAATTCTATATTTAGCAATCTCCATATAGGGAACCTATCACTAGAAATTATAAATAATATGCATTCCACTAAGAGAAGATCAAGTACTTGTCGTCTATTAGTTAACATTTTTTAATCCAAAAATTCTTTTAGAACTCTAGTTATTTAAGAAGATTTTCTCTCATCTTCACATTTACAATTAAGTGTCTCTCTTGAAATATAAGAGGATTCTTAAATCCCTAAAGAAAATATATGCTCTAAGATAATATTTGTAGGAATTATCTAGATGTGGTTTCTATTTAAGATGTTAAAATGTAAGGATTCAAACTTCGAACTTGTTGTAAGTGTATTGTTCTCAACAATTATTATCTCTACGCTACTCATGAACATGGCAAATGTAGAGTAGTGATTTTTATTCACAAAAAATGATAAGAATTTGTCATTGATTAAGGTACTAATGATTTGGAGCATTATTGTTGGGTTTGATTATAGTACAAAAATGAAATTTTGGACTTTGTTTTTATCTATATTCCTTATAACTTGAATGACTAGAAGTTGTTTTGGAATTGACTATGTCATAACCTGCTTGTACCTAATTGAGTTATTATAGGAGAATTTAATATGAACAAGAATCCAAATGATGAAATTGGAGGACAAAGAGGAGGTTTATATAATAGTGATCTCTCCTTTTAGTTGCAATTGAAGAGTAAATTAAATTTTCATGAAGTTAATCAAAATGATTTCTTTTCTAAAATTTCTAATTAGTTTACTTCAAGTAATGCTAGACATGGATATTCTTAAATTTATTCTAGGTTGAATTAGGTTTACATGCCTAAGAATATTTTGTAGAATTTACTACCACCAATGGTGCTCTTGTTAAAGCAAATCATACTCAAGTTCTTTTAAATTATTATCTTCTTTAGTGGTCCCTTTTCTTTTCTAGTCACTCTTACTCTTGAATGATCTCTACATTTTCAACATAAACTTTATTTTTAGTAGCTCATTGTGCTCTTCATTGATGCAAATTTTTAATTTGCATCACAATCCCATAGAAGATTATAGTTGGATAGACTGGTGGACTAATGCTTATACTTTCTTTCAACATTTTTCCAAACATGTAGGGAAAATGATGGCTTCTTGAATGGCTTTGCATAATTCCAACCTTAGTAAGGATATCCCTCTTTCTTACAGACTATAAGCAACAAAGGCAAAACTATAGAGGCTTAGTTTTAAAATCTATAAATTACCAAGGATAATATGTTCATTTCTATTCATCATAAAGTTAGAGGAGCTCATCTTTGTGCCTAAGTTTCTTAGCTTTGTATGGATGACCATGCTTCTAAATTTTTTTTTCATTTCCTCAAAGGGAGACAACACTCCCCAAAAATCTTGTCTATTCATGTTGATGGTAATATCTTCACTTCTAAAGATGACATTTTACAAGCATTCTTTGATTATTAATCTACTATTTTTATCAAAGAAGATATTGATCTAGCTATGGTTCATACTTGTTTGAAAGTCATTACTTTTTTCAATCATTCCAAATTTGATGATGCTACTTTTTTCTATAAAGATGATCTTTTTAAGGCTCTGTAGCAACTTTATGAGGACAAAGCCCCTAGTATGGATGGTCTTCCTCAAAATTTTTTTGAAAAATTTGGCTCACTCTTCAAGATATAGTTTATAGTATATATAAGAAATCTCTTACAAAAGGTTCTTTTGACAAAGTTATCAATGTTGGAATTATTAAGTTACTACCAAAAATAGAAGATAGTATGTGCCTTATCAATTGATGCCTAATTACTTTTTCAAATTTCATCTATAAAATTATAACTAAAGCTATAGCTAATAAATAAAAACCATTTCTTTCTCACCTTATCATCAAAAAATGAACTTATTTTGTTTAAGGCATGTATATCTTAGATAGTGTAGAAAATAGCAACCAAAGCATATCACATGCCTAATTATAGTACTTTATGTGTTAGTGATCCATCGAGTACATGAAACCTACTCACTCAAAACTCCAAAAAAGGGTTAGTGCACATATACTAAAATAAAATAAATTAAAATATCAAATGCTACAAACCACCATAATGAATATGATTAAAGCATAGAAATATTAACACACTTAGTAGATGAATTTTAAAAATCTAAAACAACTTGTCATTTTTGCCATATAACTTGGAGAAGCATGGAGCCCTTAATTTTCAAGGAAATTCTAAGAACAATCTAATTTAGCCAAGATAACTAAGAAAGAAAAGGAGTATTAGCCATTTTCTAAAAAATGTACTCTAATTAGTTTCTTCTAGATCTTCATATCATCCATTACTCTAATGATTCATTTTGCAAATAGAGCTAATGATTGATCATAAAGGCTACCAATTCCAAGGTCACCTTCTACTTTGGGAAGAGAATAAATATTTAGCTTAACTCAAGAAAATCCACAACCAAAATTATTGTTTCTCTAAATATAACTTCTAATAATTTTTTCAATTATCATATAATTGCATTTTTTGTAGATAAGGAAGAAAAATAGTAAGCATAGATGGATGAAAGAATGTACTTTGTAACAATAATTCTTCTAGCATGGGTAGATGAAAGAACTTTGTAACAATAATTCTTCTAGGAAGATAAAGATGCCATTTAGACTAGTTACCTCCATTTTGTATAGCATTCTACACAACTAAATCCGATAATTGTGAAATGTTGGGAATAATAGCAGGAAGTATTATAAAATGTTTAAAGGTCTCATGTGGTTCTATCCATCTCCAAACAACATTTTGGATGCTGAAATTAAGAAGCCTATAAAAAAATTTAATGTCACTAGAATTTTTTCAATTAATTTATTAGCCAAGTGCATCATATTAAGTTTGAATTATTTTGATAGCTTTTAAAATGTTTAACTAATCTTCTTATAGCATCTGAAATGTATCATCTGCAAACTAACTAATATTAATACAATACAAATTAAAAGGAAGAGAGACACCATGAATATTCTTCATTCTAGGTTCAAAATCAAAGGCATAGCCCAATACAATAGCTACAATAATAAATAAAAATGGATAATAGAAAAATCTTGAAAGATATATCTTTGTAACAAAAAAATAAAATCAGATAATTTTTCATTACTAGAGATTCTAGCCAAAGGATCAATAAAAAGAAATAAAACATGATGAATAAATAAGCTTCCTAATTGCATATGTTCAAGAGTTCTAAGAATAAAAAGTCATTCAATACAATCATAATCTTTAGCAAAATCAAACTTAAGAAGAAAGTAGTGGTGCCTAGACTCTTCAACATAATTCAAAGCTTTAGTGAGTGTTAAAACATTGTCTAAAACATGTTTTTTTTGAAAAAAATGTGGTTATTTCTAATTAAAAACTTTGAAGATATGCTTTTTAAGCTTGGAAGCTACTACCTTAGAAGTAATTTTATATGTAGTTTCAAATAGTGTTATGGGATGCCAATTCCTCATTAAACAAAGACCTTTCTCCTTTAATAATGGTTTAATAATGCTACTATTGATAATTTGTTTAAGAAATCCTTTATGTACAACCTCCTTGTATATAGTTGATAAGTGGTGGAGTAGTCCAACATCCAACCATATGAGTTATAGTGTTCATGTGTAGCTCGGTCAAATTCTATGGACAAGGCAATGTAATTATTCTAGTAATTGATTATATTTCACAATCATTATCTTCTCAAGTGAGTTAGTAAAATCAATGTGTATGATTTAACTTACAATGAGGCATATGATAATGAAATTGTGTTGGCCATAATTCACCTAGAAAACATAAGGTAAGAGTAAAATTTTCTAATTCTATGTAACAATAAACAAATCTAATCTAGCCTGATGAGCAACTGGATTTTACCTTCCATTCACACCTTGGATTTCATGTAACTACTTTTAGGATTACCAAGTACCACACTACTAGGTGTAGCAAGTGATAGTATGACTAGGTTACCAAGAAATTATAGTTAAGTGTTCAAAAATTAGTAATACTCATTCATCTTAACAACAAGGATAGTAAAGTGAAAAAAAAGTAAATTAGTAACTAATGAAAATAGTAAAAATTAATCTCAGTGAAAATGCTAAAATTATTCTAAGTGTAAGCAATAAAGAATAAGTGATGTTGCAATTATGTAGAGTAATTTCGATCTTTATTTTTGTGCATGAAATATGTCCAAGTACATTCCACTGAAATAAGGACTCCATTCAATTACTAAACATCACACTACAAGCATACACTATTATGTGCTAAGTGCTAAAATTAAGAAAAAAAAATGAAAAAATTCTACTAAGTATGAGATGAAACTATGTGTGGATAGTGTGCCTAAGTGGTGTATTTATAGGCCCACACACATCTATGATATTATATTTGCAACATCATAGCTTGTGCCCCAATATCGGATACTTGATATCATGGTGAAGAAAAATTCAATTTATCATACCCCCATGATTGACTAAAAACTTGTCCTTAAAAAAAAATGAGGATAGAGTTCCTTAAAAAATATAGAGGTAGATTCATATGAAATTGACTCTAATATACAATACTCTCTAATGCTACAGTGGAGTTTACAAAAAATGACACAATTGAGGATATAAAAACTTTACAAAAATAAGAAAATTTGGTGGAGCTAGATGTAGCCTTATGTTGTTCTAGGTGGCAATGGCTCTTCCATTCATTTCCTACCCTTATCATCAAGCATCTAAAATCTATACCAATTTAGGAGTACATAAATTTTTTCTTCTTCCATTCTAGGATTATGAACTATCCATGCCAATGAACCAATGTTTAGAGGAGTCAGCATGTTTCATGGCCAAGAAAACTATAGAAATATTTGATTTGCTTTGACATACTAGGCAATAAAATATTTCTTTTACTCTTCAAACACATTAGCCTTTTCATGGAGTTCTTGGTAGTCTAATAATCTTCTAGCCAAGTTTGTTATTACATATTTTTGTCCATGGTAGCCAACCTTTAGTACTTTCAATTTAGAGTTTGTTACTTGAATTTTTTGTAGGGCATCTTTACAATCCAAAAACTCTTTCTCATATAGTGCATAGGTGGCTAGTACTTGTTGTGTTCTAACTAATTTCTCTACCTACTTGCTATCAACATGGCTAAGTTAGCGTAATGAAGGTTAGCTAACCCCATGTACTCTTTTAGGTCCTCAATCTATAGGTATTTTTTCTTTACTTTTGCCTAATGAAAAAGGGCATAACTATGTAGAATAGATTGCTAGTTAGGATTCAATGCTGATATGGAGCTAATTCTAGCCTTTTCCATTTGGATTTAATTTTTTTTTCTCTATTTGTACAAGCCCACTTAGTCATGGAAATGTTCCTTGAGCCTCTCATGTTTCTTTGCCTCATTTTACCATGCCCTAATTTCAATGGTTGATTTTTGTTTAATGGCATGTACCTCCTCTTTAGAGAGGGTTCTGTTTTCTCTCCTGAAGCAGCTCATATCTTGGTTGACCCTTACTAGTTGTTCCTTTAACTAGTGGATACTTTCTTCTAAGATGTTTTTATATTTTTCCATCATGGTTAACCTCATGTTTTTAGCAACAAGTTGTTTATTCTCATCCTGTATCAAAGAACATGCCTTCACATGTGCATACATTTGTGCTTCACCTACAAAAGGCATTCTTCTCATTTTCCAATTGTGTATTCTGCTCAACCAATATGCTAATCTACTCTATTTTGAATTTATCAATCTAGTGAAGTACAAAGAATTGTATGGGAGCTCTTCTTTTAGCTCTCAATGTTGGGAGCTCTTCTTGTAGTTTTCGAACTTCTACTTTTCCATGCTTTTCCATGGTCTCTTCCATGACTAGTTTTTCTTTGGTAGTTATGAGTTTAGATGGTACTGTAATGACATCACTAGGGATGTTGAATAGTGTTTTCATGACTTGCCCAATTTGTAGTAGTCTATCAAGTACATCCTCATGACCAACAAGAGTCATAAAGGTTTTGGCTAACATTTGAGCATCTTTTGCTCTAGTTAGATCTACTGGTGGCACAATAGATACATTGAAATATTCTTTAATGTGATCTATGATCATCTCTACTGCTCCTACTACATCTTGATGCTACATTACCACAATTGTGGCTCCTTCTCTAGTCTCTAGCACAACTTGGAATGATGCAGCATTCCTAGAGATTTTTTGTAATCATTTTACCTCTCCTCCTAACTATAATGTAAATTGTCAACTTTTTAGATTAGCTAAAACTATATATATTGGCTTCTTCCCTCATTTCCCAGCTGATTATTTCTGCAATTTGCTATAGATGGCTCATCGAATGTCCATACTCTTGCAACAGTGATGGCAGAATTTTCTATACTTGTTATTGCTACTATTGTTGTTTGTTGTTGGGCTCTACTTATTACTATTGTTGTTGTTGCTCTTGTTCCTGTTCTTACTCTTGCTCTTCATCATGATCTTTCCTTGGTGGATCTAGTTTGAGAAACTTAGCATACAAAGCATTTTGGGCTCTCTTAAGAACACCATTGGTGTATCCAAAGATTCTAGCTCACTTGCAAAGCTTCTTGATAAGGTAAGAAAATTGAATTATTGGCTTCCTTGCCTTCTTCTTTTCAAATCCCCTTTGAATTTCCATGAAGTATATTTGTGCAAGGTTGGCATTTTATTTTTCCATCAAAATTGCACTACCTTTAGCTACATAAGTTGATAGTGGATTGAGTCCTTTTGTTGGGAATAGGTGATAAGTGCCAATTTTCTCTCCTCTAGAGTTAGATCATTGTAGCCTTTATCTTCTTTGCGATAAGCTTGTTTTAGGCATAGCTTTTTGGATTTAGGATTAGATCAGGTGGATAGATGTGCTAACCATGTCCCTTTATTGGGTATGTTTAGAGATTTTGCAATTGCTTTGATTGATAATGACATTAAGATTCCTCCAATGTTGATAGTAGTAACCTCTTCCTTGTTGTGCCAAAAATAGTAAGTCTATCCAAGGTACCATTCACCATTTTATGATAGGATAGGCCATAGAAATGATGCTTGGAGTTGTTTCCATATCACTTTGGAAAAAAATTCCATAAATGTACCAAAGTTCATTTCTATGATCATTGTGGTTAGGATGTATCTTGAATTACTTGGAGGTAGTCTTGTAATAACGTCAAGCATTATCCTTCCACTTGTGGTTCATCTGGCTCTCCTTGGATCAATTGTCCTATAGTAGGAGTGTCTTGATGAATGTTAAATGAATGTGGTTCCTACTCGTGTTTTGGTTCTTGGCCTCCATTTCAACCTCTACCTTGACCTCCTAGTCTCTTACTTACTCCTTGTGAAGGTTCTCCTTGTGCTTCTTCTCTTATTGAGGCCATCTACAATCATTAAGAAATTATAATTACTAAGGTTTTTCCATATATTATTAACAATTTCATACCTTACTCATACCCTTAGTTTCATTAAGTTCTTAGTTACTAAGATTGTAGAGTTAGAAGTTTTTTAAAAAAGTTATCCCATAGGTGGTATCCCATAGGTGTTAATCTCTTGATAATCCTTCGCAATTTCTCATTTTGTCCCTATGTATGATGGTTATTGATCCTTAAGGTCATTAATTAAGTGTATTACCTTTAGTATGTCTAATTAATCTTTAAAACTTCCTACTATTTCTTCATAGTTAACCTTAAAAGACCTTTTGGGCATTAGAATGTTTTAAAAAATTAGCCTATATTTTCCTTACTAGCACCCTGAACGATTAAGTTGAGCACTCTATGATCAAACAGGTTCAAAAATCATGAAAATCGGAGTGATATTAATTAAGTTATGACTTGGGACATATGGGAGACTAGATCTTAGAATGAAAAAGAAAATTCAAAAGATCTCCCTTATTCCAAATAAAAAATGGTGACAAATTAGGTAAGTCATCATAGTATACATAGTTTTTGACAACCTAATATTGGGGACTTGACATTAGGGATTTAATTTTGGTGTAGACTCGATATCATTGAACCAAAAATGGAACCTAAGAAAATTAATTTTTCAAAAGGGTTTGATGGAAAAAATTAATTCTTTTGGATGTTTAGAAGGTTTTAAGGTTTCTCAAAGGGTTTGGATGATGAAAATATTGTTATCTTGTTAAGATATTCATCATTGGAAGTTCATAGAGAAGGAATCTCAGGCTATGAAAGTTCATAAGCTAGGTAAGAAGGGTAATGATTTCATATGTTTTGAATGGATAGTGTAAATGGTATGGGAAGTGTTTATTAATGTTTGGATCATTCAAGATGATATGGAATTGCTTGGCAGGTGTAAGAAACAACAATTATACAAGTGGATCTTGCCCAAAGTAGGCTCCAATCCTTAATGCCCTTATATAACCACACTTAGAAGTGTTCTTAGGCATTTGAGGAGTTGAATGTGATGCATACCTATTTATCAAAACACACATGTTAGTATCAAAAAATTGGAAAAATAACTCTATGTTACTCAAAATCATAAGTTATGATTGTTCAAAAGTAAGATGAGATGGATTTAGAAGGGATTGTAAAAATTGGGACATGAGGTGTGTTACCATAGGCATAATGAATTATTATGTTTTATTTATGGTTAATGTAATCACTAGCTTTTCTATCCAAGATTCAAACCAATTTTGGACGACATTCTAGTGACATTGCATTGTTTCATCTCTTGGAATTACAACTATGAGGCTATCAATTTTGCAAGGAGTATTTTCACTTAGGATATTGTATAAGGGAGGAGTTTTATTCATAGCACTTACCATTTTCTTTTAGATTTCTGAGAAGCCATCTATGTTCAGGAATGAGTAATATGTCTTTCAAGTGGAACCCCTAGAAATTTATGTTATGCTCTTTTATTTTTATTTGTGTCAATCCTTTTAACATAGCATTTATTTTACTCTTGCTCCCATTTTTTGTTAGATCTACAAGGATGTAATACAACCATAGCAATATAATAGAACTTACAGTAGTAATCTAGAAAGAATCTACAAATCCCTTGATGTCACACCCTTTACATTCTCTCTTCATTCTTCACTTTTCTTTCTAGGCATATTGACCACAAGTTTATTCCTAGTTTTATGATGAGAAAGAACATCATTATGGTCATGGTAAGAACCTCTTATTAATGAAATGGATGGATGGATGATGTGGGCTCATTGTTTAAATAATCAATCTCCTATGACTTGATAACATAGAGGAATTTTCACCTTATTGGACGACAACTTAGCTTTATTCAATGTGTCTTATTAGTATTCAAAATTATTTAGAAAAGGTTTAAAATGAAGTATATAATAAATGAAAAGATACTAATAATTGTGAAAAAGTGTAAAAAAATGAAAAATGTTAAAAGAATTGAAGAAAGTAAAAGAATGTAAAAAGTTTAGAAAATGAAAAGTGTTAAAGAATAAGAAGAATTGTATCAAAGAATTAGGAAAAGTAAAAATAATTGAAAAAAAATGGAAAAGAACTTAGTAATTTACAAATCAAGATTAGACATCTTCTCCAGGATTGAACTCATGGGCAAGTGTTTCGCATATGCTTTCTAGATCTCTTGGATCATACACTCTAAGTGGTTCATGTACCATAGTTATTAATTTAACTTTTTAGTCATTGTCTCAAGTGATCAAAATGGTAGATGAGTTTTGATCATTTAAGTCTTTGTTCTCTTTTCCTTTTGGTGTACGATCATGAGATATTAATTTCATGTTTAGGTCCTTAGTTGGAGTCATTTTCTTGGATTAAAAATTAGTAAGTGGCTTAGTTGTTTTCATGCATGTCTCAAATAATTTTTTGTTCTCAATTAGTGGCCATGGGGTGTCTTTTAGTTTTGTGGCTCTTGCTTTCTTTTGCACATATTTGTTTTTCATTTTTGTGAACTATTGTATTGACTATGTCAACATTCTAAAGTGTTGATCCACTATTTCACCCTTTACCTATAGCAGTAATGCATAGAATTATTTGCATGTGTATGGCTTCATGTATGTATTCTTTAGAGATCTCAATAGATAGATCCCTCATATTTAACTTAGCATCGATTGTGCTTAGCCATGCCCTGTGTATGATAACTGGGAATTCCTTGTCATCATTCTCCACTTTGATTACTTGGAAGTTTGCTAGATAGGACCATCTACTGATAGTGATTACTACATTTTCTATCTATTCGAAAGGACTGGTGATAGATTGATTTGCAAGCTCCAACATGATATTTGATTTCATTAGAGGTGGTAAGTTCCATGTTTGATATATTTCGTAAGAGATTAGATTTACCCTAGAACTAGAGTCTATTAGAGATTATTTCTTTAGCTACTTGTAGATAAATCAAAGGAATTCTTGGATCAATTCTTTTCTTTGGGAGTGGCCCTACTTTGATCCAATCAATGATGATTCCGATGAACATAATAGTCTAAATGCTTGTGTTTGGAGATAATGGAAGCTTATCTTTGGTAAGAGAATCTATTGTAGGAGAAGTTTGTCTTGATGAAGTTCTAAGTCTACCATCCTTTTCTAAACTTGTTCACTAGCACACCTTGCATTCATCCTATTCCTCTTAACTAGAGTCAGTGTACCCTTCAACAATAGCAACATTTTCTTTTTGCTTGTAACTATCTCATCCATAATTTCTTTTCTTCTTCTTTTCTTTGCCCTATTCAGTGCTTGTTTAGTGTTTTTATCCATGATCTTTAAGGCTATTGCAAATTTCTCATCCACTGAATCCTAGACACTTTATACCTTGGCTACTATATCATTAACTAATTTTTAAATAGGTATAGTCTTTTCATCAATGTCCTAGTCCAAGGTTTCTTCCTCTTGTGCTTCACAGCCTCAAGCATCCCTCTTCCAAATGGATGGATCTTTGTTGTATTTCTCAACTGATTTCCTTTTTTTGAGTTCATCTTTCTCTTTTGGCACTTGATCTATTGGCCTTTGAATGCAATGGGTAGTAATTTTTGATAATCTTCCTTCAGTGTAAATCCCAAGGGTCTCTTTATTTTTTCTTCACAACCCATCTCTAATGTAATTGAGTTGTTCCTTTGATGAAAAAACTATGTCCTGGGCATCTATATAATAGTGAATAATATCTTCCCATTACTTCATCAAGGATCTTGTGAATCCCTTACTTCCACTCTTAGATTTTTGTTCATAAGTTTGATACTTGTGAATATATTTGATTTTTGTAATTAAATATTTCAAAAATGTTACTCTAGTATTTGATGGATTCAAGTTCCAATTACCTATACTAGCTTTTCACTCCTTCACTAGTGTTCTAAGAAACAACTTTAATATTTGCCAATCTCTCTCTATGTTTTAAAGGGCACAAGCATCATGGAAAGCTTGAAGGTGATGCTATGGATTAGTATTATAGCCATATTCAAATCTTGGCATATTTCTCTTGTCTAGATATTTAATTTGAGTATCTCTCATATGCTTGGTTGGTATGTAGATAGCTTCTTGGATGTTTATCATGCTTTAGGTTAATCATCATGGTTAGGTTCACATGCTCTATTGTAGTGGTGACTCCTTTTATTCTCAAATCTCTATTGATCCTCTCTTCTATCCCTTCATCTCCTTCATTCATGTTCTTCATCTTCTATGTTAAAGTATCATGAATATTGGTCATGATGACCGTGAGTCCTTCTTTCTTCCCTATTAGAGTCCCAGTACTTATCTTGTCTCTTGTTAGAGTCCTTCGATGATCATGATGAGGCAGATGAGGTGGTAGGAGAATGGTGCCATCTTGTTCTCCTTACATGACTCTTATATGATTCTTTGGTAGGATTTAGTAGGAACCCTTGGCCTAGATTCTTACTTATATCTAGAATCAATAGCCTCCCCCTTGTATGTCTCTACTAAAGTTAAATGAAGTTGGGCTTTGATAGGTCCTTCAAGTCTGATGATAGGTGTCCTTGAAGGCTTCTCTTGGTGTTGGTGGAGTTGCTTTGAAATGAATCTATTAGCATCAATTTGTTATATGATACTAGAAGTGCTAGCTTTCTTCCCTTTACTATGTATATGTTTGATCTCCATGGTAGCATCTCTTCTCCTCTACTTCTTTGTGGATTCATAGGGTCTTGTAATGTGCTAAGTCAAATGATACCCTTCCTAGATTTGGTTCAAATGCATTTTCCTTAAGGTAGTTTGAAGCATGTTAAGTGTTGCATGTTCTAGAGGCAAGACTATGTTGCCTTGCATGTTTGTTCATCTCATTTGATTATTTTGATGGAAGATGAAAGTGAAGTTTGAATGGTAAGGATTAGTGTGAGCATAAGTAATTCTTATCTACATTGGCATTCTTCATTCTTCTTCATAAATAATTTTTTCATTGGTCTTTCTTGTTTCCTTGGCACATTATCGTTGATATTTTTGTGAAGCCATATTATAGTTTTTAGATGTTATGTGTTAAGCATGCTTTACTTATAGTTTTAAGATTTGACTTTGTGTTTGGTGAGTCACATTTTCTTGGGTTTCATCAATGAGGCCTTGTCGATGTGATGACATTAACATGAGATTTGATGCATTAATGTGACCTCATTAACATAGTGTCTATTTTTGCCTATAAATACACCCTCACCTACCATGTTTATGACATCTTTGGTCATAGTTGTAGCAAAGCTTTTGTAGTTTTCTTGCTTGAAAGTTAGAATATTTTTCTAAGTGCTTGTTGTAGGAGTCAAAGAGTGTATAAATCATTATTTGAACATTGTTATACTTGATTACGATAATGTGTGTAGCTAAAAAGATGAGCTTTTTAATAAACCTTATAACCCTTTGAAATAGATTAATTGTTTATTTATGCATTTAATGTTTTATGCAATGTCCTTTAATGCTTTAAGTAATTAAGCTAAATTAAGCTAGACGAACTAGTGATTAATTAAGCACATAAGTATGATCACTTTGAGCATATGCTTGATGCTTGGTAATCCCAGTAACACTTAACGTTTGGTAATCCAATAGTGTTAAATGTGTTTAGGATATGTACGGAAAGTGGAAATGGATGCTTATGTTATGATTAGTTAGGTGTAACTAGTTACATTAAATTAGCAATTTAATTATTTTATTTTATTCATCATTCTTTATCCTTAGGCAAATTAAAACATATAAAAATGATAAAAATCATATGCCTTAATTGCACTTAATAATACCTTTGGATTTCAAAAGTGTAATTGGGAAGATACTAATTATAGTGGTTAGTTCTACTTCCTAAAGACAAGTGTACTTAGAAGGCTATAAGTCCATAGAATTTGATTGAATCACATGTGAACACTTAGTGATTTGTATGATTTGGCATAAGATCTACTTGTCACTCATCATTAGCATCATTATCAAGGATTTTTAGTTCGATATGAATGCTATATAGGACTTAGTGAAAATTATTTAAGATCATTGGAATGAAACCTAAGGTCACAATCATTCAAAAAATAATTATTATAATTATAATTTAAGCACACTAAGCTTTTATCTAATCTAAAATGTCTTCTTTTCTAGGCATGATGAATCAAAACTACAAATGCCCTAAGAATTCAAAGAAGTGTACATATATCTGGATGAGTTTGTACTTCATTTCACCATCATCCTACATCAAGATGAGTAGCTATAGTGAAGAGATATGAAGTGCAATGTTGTGTTGCCTCCTAACTAATCTATTCTTGGGATACTACTCCAACCTCTTAAGAGGTTGGGCATCCAGGATCTCCATGATGAATACATTTTGTAGGAACATAACTATTAAGACTACCATCCTAGAGAAACATGACGCAAATGAGATCAGCATAAGGAGAAGCACCATGAAGCTATGAAGGGAAAATAGTTCACTAATCCCTTTTTTCTATTGAAGCAAAATGACAATGAGCATGCTCACTTTGGGGGTTCTCAACATGAAGATTCTCCACCCCTTAACTCTAGTGAAGGGAGGTTAAACTTGAATTTTTAGTCCACTATCAACAATATAGGTTTAGGTAGAAGTGAGAGTCAAGGTAGGGGCTTGGCAAGCATCATGATGAAGATAAACGTAATGATCATGGTAGTGATAAGTGGCAAGGAGCTGGTAGAAACCATGGTGGTGGTAGTCATCGTCCCTCTTCATCCTCCTCATCTGCATCTTCCTCTTCCTCCTTGGAATATGATTGAAACTGCAAGGGATAAAAATTGTGATGGAGGTGAAAGATAGGAAAATGATTGTAGGCCCCCCCATGAATGAAGGGGTAGCAAAGGACATCATAGAAATCATCAAAATTATGATGATGATGAGCCTTTGCTAGCAACTTAAAGCATGTTGAACATTGTAGAGGTTGTCAAAGTTCCAACTAAGCATGTGAAAGATAGTAGAATCAAGAGGTTGGATATGAATAATATATCTAGATTTGGGGGGATATAAATCAAATCCATAGACCCATATTCAAGCCTTTCATGATGCCTGTGCCTTGCAAAACATAGAAAATGACTAGTAGAAACTTAAGATATTTCCTAGAACTCTCATAAAAGAAGCAGAAAGTTAGCATTCCTCCTTAGAGCTAGAATCAACTCATAGATGGAGTATGATGCTTAAGTTATTCAATGAAAAATATCAAACATACTCCAGAGTGTCCAACTTGAGGAAGTAAATCAAAGGATAGTGACATGGAATATACGAACCCTTGGATGTAGCCATGGGTAGGTATTATTCCCTTTTATATAAATTTCCTAACCATGGTTATTCTCATCAGGAGTAGGTTCTCCATATCATAGATGGGTGCTCACTGAAAATGAGAAGAACTCTTGACATTTATGCCTAAAGGAAATTTTTAGAACTAAGAGCCATAAGATTCAAAGGCTGATTAAGTAGGTTGCAAAAGAAGAAGGTGAGTTTAGAAAATGAGAAAGTGCTGAGGCATATAATTGAAATCCTTCCATCAGAAAAAGGTAGGTTTGATTATGTAACAATGAGGAGGAGGTACTACTTGATGAAGTGGTGCAAAGAAAAATCTTGCCAATTTAAAAATATATGTTTAAAATTTTAGCTAAGGTTAACATAATGTAGAAATATTTGGATGAAAAATTTCAAACTACTCTAAAAGTTATAGAAGAATCCAAAGAACAAGGTGGTGATTGTGATCATAGGAGAAGAAAAGAAGTTGAACATTCCTACTAAAGGGTTTAGAGAAAAACTACTATAGTGGATGAGGTTTTGGAGTCAAAATTAGATGATGATGATGGAGGTGGCATCTACCACATGAACATCCTAAGGGATGTTATGCTATTATGTCACACTTATAGGAATATGAGGTATATGCTTTGAATCCTAGACTAGAATGAAGGCAAGCACCTAAAAGGTTGGCTTATCCTCAAGGCAAGCAAAGATAGTTCCATTAGCAAAAATAAGCTTATTATCCAAGTAGAGCTCCACCACAATCATATAAGTAGTGCCATCAGTGGTAGCATCCACAGTCGTGGGGGATGCTACCATCAAGGTAATAGTAACAGTATAGGCAACTAGATCTATATGGGTACTATATTCAACAATCCATGTCTTCTGTGACTTTTCTAGTCATGATTCTTTTCATCATCACTACTACCCTCCAAAGCATGGTATAACTCATTCTCCATATCCTAGAGGAAAATCCCCATATCCTTATCATCCTCCTCATTCTTTAGCATCTATTCTTTCATCCTCAGCCCAATTACCACCTTCTCTATTCATGTAGAGGGGAATTCCTGCATAGCCAAATCAACATAATGCTACTGGAGCTATTAATTTACAACTGGTACCTTAGCTAAGTGGTTTGAAATCTAGATATTGTAAAAGATCATTCTTTTGAACCAATAGTCATGCAAAGCATTCACTAACTTTTGCAGCTAGTCATCTTCTATCTTTTTCATCCTCTGCATTCATTCCTTTCAAGAGCCCTTTAAATTGAATGCCTCCCAAGATCTACATAGTCATGTTAACCCACACTATGTATAACTGGATTAAGGTTGGTAAGCTTTCTAGGAAAGGAGCTGATCTTGGAAGTCCTCTAATCTACTTGCAGATTGCTAGAAATAAGCCATGCAAGACACTTCTTAATTTAGGTTCTAGTGTTAATCTAATTTCCCATAAAATGTACAATGCTTGGAACCTTCCTGCTCTTAGGAAGAGTAATATCCATTTAGAATTGACAAATCAGTACATCACTATTCCCTTGGAATTAGTGGAGGTAATTGTCACCACTATTTTTGGGTGGTTAGATCCTATTGATTTCCTATTGATCAAAGTTGACAATTGCAAAGGGGACTTTCCAATTGGTATGGGAAGGGCTTGGTTGAGGATAGTTAATGCATGAATGGGCATTAATGATCTTTTCATAGATATTTCCAAGGAAAATACATTTGTTAAGATCGAGAAGAAGAGAGTTCCATGCATTCTATATAGTGATACTAGGTGCAACTATGTGCAAAAACTCTTATCTATCAACAACATATCAATCAAAGCATGCAAACAGTGTGTAAATGAATATAAAATCTAAAAGTTCCTATATGTAGTAGTCACAAAATAGGAGGATACATAGTGGTTGACAGCTAATACTGAAAGCAACACACTTTGCATGAAACCTACTAAGATCCTAACTTGTGCCTATGTTGAAGGCATTGATGAACTTGAACAAGTTCATTACTAACTCTTTGATGATGAACTTGATGATACAGATTGAAAAAAATTGGACATCCTTGAAAATTTTAAATAGGATCCAATAGAGTTAAAAACTTTATCTATCATCATGGAATATGCATTTTTGAAAATGGTAAGCTGGTGATAATCAATGCAAACCTTGCTCTTAAGAAGAAAAGTATGCTATTGAAGGTGGTTAACAAATGGTCAATAGCCATTGCTTGGTCATATCCTAAACTCATAGGGATTGATCCTAGGATATTCCTACATTACATCTATACTGATTTGGCTATGAAGTCAAAGTGGTAGTCGTAGGAGTGGTTGAATCTCAAATTGAAGTAGATTGTCAAAGAGGAAATTGAATAACTCATCAAGATGAGGTTCATCTATTCAATTGTGGATAGTGATTGGATTAGCCCACTTGTAATTGTTCCAAAGAAAGGTGGCAAGTGATAGGTCTATATTGATTTTAGGTTGTTGAACATAGTGATATTCAAAGATTAGTTTTCATTACCATTTGTGGACTAGGTGTTGGAAACTATTTCTAGGCATTGCTATTATAGCTTTATATATGGTTATAGGGACTATAACCAAATTTATATTGCACTAGAGGATCGAGCTAGAACAACATTCATAAGTCCTTGGGAAACTTTTGCATGTCGTAAGATGCCTTTTGGTTTGTACAATGCCCTTGCAAATTTACAGTGCTTAGTCCTGAGCATTTTTTAGTAGTAGATTGGTAGTGGTATGGAAGTCTTCATGGATGAATTTTTCACCTATGGTGCTACATTTGAGCAAGCCTTAGACTACCTTGAGAAATTTCTTAATAGGTTCATGGACACTAAGCTTTGGCTCAATTAGCAAAAGAGCCATTTCATGGTCTAGGAGGGCATTATGTTGGGGCATAGGATTTCTCAAGTAAGGATCAAGGTGGATCTTGAAAAGATTAATGTCATCCAAGGAATAATCCACCAACTAGAAACCATTAAAAATGTTTGATGATTCCTTGGACATACTAGCTACTATTGGTGATTCATAGATAATTTCTCTAAGATTGCAAAATTGTTAGTCGAGTTGACAAAGAAAGATGCTCCATTCATATGGACTAAGGAATGTGAAAAGGCATTCTAGTAGCTTACAGAGAAGCTTGTAGAGACTCTAATTCTATGAGCACCTGATAGGTCTTGACCATTTCATCTTATAATAGATGTATCAAACTATGCCTTGGGAGTTATGCTTACATAGTTGGATGATCAGAAACATCCATATTACATCCACTACACAAGCCAAATAATTGTGGGTATAGAGATCAATTACATCAAAATAGAGAAAGAGCTAATGGCCATGGTGTATTCTTTGGAGAAGTTCAAGAACTATGTGCTTGGATATAAGATGTTTGTGCACACTGATCACAATGCCATTTGCTTCCTAATGAATAAATGAATGGTGAGTCCCTATGTTATATGTTGGATGATGATCTTGTAGGAGTTAAATATTATAATGATAGATTAAATGGGGACTAAGAATGTGGTCACTGATCACTTGTCTAGGTTACAATGTGATGACAAATAGGATGAGAATCCACTCTTTGATCAATTTTTTGATAAAACTTCTCTTTGTTGGTTTAATAAATGAATAAGTGCTCACTGAACCAAAATGGTATAATGGCATCATTACTTATTTTCTCACTTAAGAGATGCTACAAGAGTTAAATCAATAGAAGAAACAATAGTTTCTTCATTAGGCTAAATGCTTCATGGAGATTAACAAACACCTTTACAAGGTGTGAACTGATGGCTTGGTTTGTTGGTGTGTTCTTGATGCTAACCAATTGTGCATTCTTCAAGATGATCATAAGGGTCCTTATGGGGGTCACTATGTAGGAAGGCACATGATCATTAAAATCCTAATGGTAGGATACTAGTGGCCAATAGTCTTTAGGGGTCCACCAATTCATCCTCTCTTATGAATGCTGTCAATTAGATGATGAGATGACCACTCAAATGGAGGGACCTCAGTAGTGGATCTAAACATTAGAACTCTTTGACATTTGGGGCATAGACTTCATGGGTCCCATGACACCCATGTAAAATGGAAAGATACACATAATAGTTGTTGTTGACTATTATATGAAATTGGTAGAAGTAGTAGTTGTCACCAGCTGTACATCCTCCATTGCTACATAGTTTGTATAAACAATTTTTATAAATAGGTTTGAAGTACCACATGCACTGATTTCTAATAATGGTAATCATTTATGGGTGCTACTTTTCACAAGCTCATGCAATTCTTGGGGGTTGAATATAAATATACAACACCCAACCACCCCCAAGCCAATAGTCAAGTAGAGGTTACCAATAGGGAGATCACTAAAATCTTAATAAGAACAATTAGCAAGTATAGTAGAGACGGTAGCACAAAAATTACCGATATCCTTTGAACATATCACTCAACATAAAAAATTCCTATAGGATAGTCTGCCTATGAGTTAGTGTATAGAAAATTACCTACTCTTCCAATTCAATATAAGCTTCCTACACTTTCAATAGCTTATGACTTAGACCTTGACTTAAGCCTAGCATAAAAAGAGAGATTGATCAACGTTAGCATGCTAGATAAGAATTAATTGGTGGACCTATCTTTGAATTAAGTGAACAAAGAATTCAATAAATAATGTGATGACCTTAGAATAGGGAGGGTAAAATTTCAACTTGGAGATAAGGTTCTCTACTAAAACCCCACACACATACTATGACATCCTATTCCCGAATATTGTAAAAATACAAATGCTTCATTTATTACATTCACTATTTCCTTAGATAATATATTTAAGACATTATATAAATATTTAATAAATAAATTAAGTTGTAAATAAATAATTAATACTAAATAATGAAACAAAGAAAAATGGAAACATTTATTAATAGAAAAGAGTACTGTAATGTCCTTTGGGTTGTCTTCCTATGCCACTTAAGCCTTAGAGGAAATCTANCAAGAGTACTGTAATGTCCTTTGGAATGTCCTAACATCTAGTTTCTATTTCTGAATTTTGATGACTAATAACTAACATAAGGTTCTCTTTCATGGAATAAGTAGTGAGTTTACATCATTCACCCATCCACCAACTCTATGGTCTTTTTTGGTTTTGGAAATATGAGGTTCCTTTTTCATTAATAAAACTTTAACAATCTTCTGACCTTGGTAGTTTCTAAACTTGGGAGAGATTCAAAGTTTTGAAAATTNGTTAACAAGTGATAGGACTTTACATGTACCTTAATGAGCTAATTTTCAAACATTTTCATAAGGGCCTTACATTATTTATGGAACCTTTCTTTTTAAGGCCATGTTGATCTACAAACTTGAGATCTCAATCAAAAAGTAGCTAGTCAACACACAACAAGTTAAACCTTTTCATGAGACCAGAAAAATTAGTGGAAGCAATGCCTTACTAAATGGATGACTCACTGAATCTTTTAGATCTATTTCTTTAAACTTATTGATGAGGAAGATGGTCATTCATGTTGGCTATATAAATGGCTTCTTAGTTTTTCTACTTTTTTTATAGCTTTTTATTTTACACTTTCCTTGTTTTTATATCATTTTTGTTTTACGCTTTGTTATGTTTTCAAATTTTTATTTTACAACATTGTTAGTATGTTTTATTTTTATTGAATATTTTTATAATTTCTTGTATATTTTACTTTATTTTGGTGTGAATTTTTCTTGTTTTCTAATAAAGTGCTTTATTGCCAATAGGACATAATGATGTTGTAGCTATTTGCTAATGTTGATTTGTACTTAATGTTTTTGATTTCTAACATCTAGTTTCTATTTCTTAATTTTGATGACTAATAACTAACATAAGGTTCTCTTTCATGGAATAAGTAGTGAGTTTACATCATTCATCCATCCACCAACTTTATGGTCTTTTTTGGTTTTTGAAATATGAGGTTCCTTTTTCATTAATAAAACTTTAACAATCTTCTGACCTTGGTAGTTTCTAAACTTGGGAGAGATTCAAAGTTTTGAAAATTGTGTGAATTTAAGGGGATTCAATACTTTTTGTGCCTCTCTACTTACTTGAGTGCATGTGTGTTTTCATGGATTTCTTACCATTCCATGTTGACGAATAACAAGAAGTTGAATAAGTCTTTGCATGGTGTGGTTCCCATTTAAAAATTCATAAAAACATAAAATTACAATATATATATAAACTAAATAAACATGATGAGAATTCAAAGCACATCCCATAGACAAAATAACAGACTACAAGCATTAGTTATGGGACTAGAAAGATATGTTACCCATGCCTAAAGGTCCCCTCTAACTAAGGCCATTTTTCACTTCCTGCTTCTTTTTTCTTCTCAAATAAGGAATGGTGGTTATCTATGAGATCATTCTTGTGTCTCGAGGGGGTGGATTAGTCCTAGGGTGATAATGCAAAGTTACTAAAAGTGGTTGGTTTTGATCTAGACTAAGGATGAACTTTTATTGGGTCATTTAACCATAAACTCCATAATGAACTTCATGTGACCATGATTGGAAAATCCATTCCACTTTTTATCTCATCCATCAATGCTTCCCATAACTCACCTTACTACTAGTTTATGTTTTTTTTCTTCAATTTGTTAGTTTGATATGTTGAAATTCTTAGATAGATTCTTTCTAATTTGGTGCTTAATTTTTTGTAACTATTAATCAATTGTGGGATCCACAACATTTTTAGTTGAGGTTATGCAAGGGAAAAAGAGGGCATGAGCTTGCTATGGGAAGAACCCACTTGCATGTCTCTTCATTGGGGTAGTTAAGACCCTTATCCTTAGATATTTTTGCAATCAAATCTTTTACATTCCCCATACATCCAATTGTATGCTTTTTAAGGTATTTCTCCAATTATTCTCCATATTTTGTGAAATATTAAGCCCTCTTCATGTATCTCATTATGTTCTTGGCTTCTTGGGCTTTCATTTAATTTCAATTTCCCTTAAAAACTCCTTGTATTTTTTAAATTTTCACTTGGTTAATGGTGGTCAATAGCCACATTGACTAGGCCTAGTCAACATAGCTTTTGCATCAACTAGGCCCTGTCAATGAGGCCCAATTGATGCATGGAAAAGATTATATATATAGTTCCCACCACTTAGAAATTTTTGCTATTTTCTTCAAAAATAAAACTTGTTTTTTCAATTTTTTAGAGATCAAAATCTTCAAAAGCCCATAATGTTCAAGTCATTTTTCTAATTCACTTCATTCTTAGGTTCTGTAGCTTTTAAAGGTATGCTTTATGTCATGGGGGTCAAAAACCTTATGTTTTTAACAGAAAACATTTCAAATTTTTTCATAACTCTCCTAATGGTTTAATAAATAAAATACTATTAAATCATCAACATATAAAAATTAAGCCCTTCTAACATACTTTAGTAAGCTATTTAATCAGATAATAATAAAATAATATTAAAATAATCAAACCGACCATGATCACAACTTAGGAAAGTGTAACTACCCCATGAGATAAGGTATTCCAAATGTTTCATAGTGATAAAAAATGTGCTAATCCTTGGTCAAGTTGTGATTTCTAATGATACCTAGACCAAAATTCCTATAGTAAGGAGGATCATCTCAACCAAGGGATAAACTACCTAGACTTGGAAGAGAGTAGCAAGAATAAGCCCAAGAATAAGTAGTAGAAACTCATGTAATGGGACCTCTTTGGAAGGAGCTAAAAGTGAAATATTTCCAAAAAATTCTCAAGGATGTAGCATGGACTGTGAACAATCCCAGGAGTAAGGACATGAAGATCAATGTATTGTCGGATGCCTTTTATCTTCCATGAGAAGTTGCAATTGCTACAGGACAACCAGAACTACCTCAACGACTACATGCTCTTGAAGTAGGAGAAGGTGTTTTGAAGCCTTAGGAACCTCCAACACCTAGTACCTTTTGAACTTATTCCTTATCTTGGCATCATTAGAGGAATTATGTTTGCATTTTTATCTTGGTGTTCAATTTTGTTATTCTAAACACCAAAAGTTTGTAATGATTGTAAATCCATATACTTTGGAACTTAGTATTTATTCTTATTTGTGTTTGTGAACGTTGGTAGTTAGTTGATAATTCCATACCTTCCCAAACGTTTATAAGAAACTTGTTCCTCCTTTTGTTCACTCAAGGATGAATTTTCATTTAATTGTGGGGGTATCATGAATCATATTTTCTTTGGTTTTGTCAACATGACCCCATCGATGTGACCCTGTTAATGTGACTACATCAATGTGGGATTTGATGCATTGATATGTCTTCGTTGATGCAATGTTTACTTTTGCATATAAATATGTGCTCACCCATTGTGTTTATAACATCTTTGTTCATAGCTGTAGTAAAGTTCTTATAGTTCCATCTAATCAGTCTACCCATAAAACTCATCCTAATCATCCTTTTCATCATCTTCTAGTACATGTGGGCCTAGGATCCAATTGAGATTATTAATTCATATCGTAGGGACACATTGGGTATAGAATGCATATCCCAAATTTGGAAACTAATCCTTACCAAATATCTATCATCCCCCTTTTGTTGAGGTATTTGCTAATGCCTGAAAATAGTAGACACAACTAATGGGAAAGGAACTACAACAACATCTCTACTAATAATATCCATTCTCCTAATTATAATCTGGGTATAGCTTAATTAATATTCCTCCTTTATATCTATTAAGACCATTAGGGATAAGGAAATCACATGAGTGTGATGCATGATAGCTAAGAGATTTGTGTCAATTACCTTAATAAGAACTCTCCATCACGCGATGAAGTTCCTATAAGACCATTCTATCTCATCAATCTCCACCTCAAGTATCTTGGTACATAGCTATGTTTGTTTCTCTAAAGTAGTAGTCACAAAATACTCCCTTTTTGGATCAACAAACATGTTAAGTACCTATCCCAAATCTACTTCATTAGTGTATAAGTGAAGTCACTAATCTTGATCACCTTCAAAATAGATGATCTTCAATGATGTTCCACATAAAACCAATAGGCCTTCTTCTCATAATAAATAGGACCTATGGTGATGATAAATTCAAGATGCTATTCAAAAATCTTGTTAAGAATATCTAGCAGAACAAGTAGCATCAAGAACCAAAAGTTCCATGGACTCCACAAGGGGATAGATCTAAGTTTCACCTCCCTTCATTGCTACTCTTCTCATTCTAATCTCTCCTATGCATGTAAATATTAATCTTTCTCTTTGGCACTATCCTATGTAATAGCTTGAGAGCCTACGTGATATCTTCCTTGTGTTTTTGCTCTATCTTGTGCCTTGTACACTCTACCAAATCTCCTCTCGGTATTTGCTTCTGATGCCTATGATGATTCCATTCTTTGAGAACATAGAAATATACTATAGCACAACTATTAGAAATTAAATCATTATTGGCCAAAAATAATTAAAGATAGATAATTTTCAAAATGTGTGACTATTATAGTACCTTTGATTTGATAACAATATCTCTCAATTATGCAGTTACATCTTGAAGCTTATGGATTGCCAAAATCACATTCTCTCTTGGTGTTTGATATTATCATGTTATAATTTCAAGGTTAACCATTGCACTAGTTTATTATCTATTCAAATAGGACTAATAATTTTAAAAGCAATATTTCTTAAAAGTATAATGGGAAGAATATTCATTTTTTTTCTAGTAATTTGAATGTAGAATTGTTTGATTAGTTAGTGAGACATTGCTAGCTCTCCTTCTTGTTAATGCTAAAGAAATGACACAAAGATAAGCCTAGTCAATTGTTCTAAATGCATTATCATGATATTGTTTTTTTCCCATTTAGTTAGGTAGAACATTTCTATTACCTCACTATATGATGGTAGTGATAATAGAGATTAAAGCATGTCACATCTGGTATACTCAACATATGTTAACTTTTCTGAATGTCCTATTATAATAGCAAAAAATAGCATTTTTAATCCAGAAAGATGTCATATTTGCTACAACATGTTAAAGTTTAATTTAGCACTTAATTTTTTATTTAGTTATCAACTACTTATCTCATTATGTTGTGATCCTATTCATGTAGAATAATAAGAAAATTGACTATTAAAAATTACTCTACTTTCTTGAATTTTGGAACTAGAAGATTTTATTAGTAATAAAATTTTTATAATATATGATATTTCTTTGGATATTATAGAGTAATCAAGGAACATGGTCTAGGATCCCATACATTATCATCCGGTGTTTGAAAAAAGAAAATTCAAACATTAAACCTATCACCCTTATGGTATTAGTCTATTCTTCTTCTTGATTTATAACTTATTAATATTGTTAGTTATGAAGAGTTGGGAAGAGCACAACCTCTTGGATCAACAATGAATTCTTACACTCTAAGAAGTATCCATGTCTGCTGAAGTGAGATATGTTCATCCAAATACTTAACTATCCTTCCAAAAGAATAGAGAAAAAGAGGTAGACACTAGGAATTGAGCACTATAAAACTACTACAAGTAAAAGAAACTTGAGAATTCAATCCCATTGTATAAGTCACATAGTCTTTGCAACCTTTTAGATCAACCACCATACTTTCTTTAATATGCTTTTATCACCCTAAAAAATTACTAATTTGTTTTTTTACAAAGATAAAATTCCATTGATTATTTTGCCCATTTTTTCATTGAAGAATTAAAGCCATCTTCAATGTATCCATATCCAAAAATACCTAGATAATTATGGTAGTCCCTTAACCCTTTCTCAATGTACCCCCTTAATTGAATTGAACCTACAATTTGCACATCTAGATGTCATCAGCTTTTAACTAAGTGAACTATGCATTACCAACAATGGTTTATGTCATTCTAACAAGAGAATCTCATATCAAGTTTCAAAATATAAATATCAAGCCCTCATATTTCTAAAAATTCAGTAAATGAAATGATCTTGCAAACATGTTATTATCATTAGATGGTTTTTCATTGATGAGAATGTTAGGTTTTATAGATACAAAAAGTAGAGAGATTCTGTATACCTGTAAACTAATATTGAACCCCTTTGGTTCATCCAAATCATTACTAAGAATCTCATGATAAGAAAAATCATATGTATATTTTGCAATCAGTGCAAGTATAATTCTTAAAAGCACATCCTCCAAGTGTAATATGAAAACTTTTATGTAGATTGAATTATTCAAATCAAAACAGGACAAAATAAAATTCTAGAATAGGCCAAAACCATAATCCATAACTAGCCAAGTATTCAAATCCAATTATTTTGCATCTTGCAACTAAAATAAACCAACACATGCACTCTCACTAGTAATAAACCAACATAGGCATGTCCTTTGCTAGTAGAGTAGCACATGTAGATATAATTTGACTATAGTAAAATAGATAACAATGAAAGAAATAATATACAACCATGGCTAGAATAAATTTTATGATAGAAATCCTAGATATTTCATCAATAATAGGGATCAATGAATTTGCAATACTATCACAAATTGTTGCAACTATTCCTACTATGAGAAAAAGCATAGAAATTTAGAATTGTAGTGTGCTTTAACTTATCCTCCTCATCATTGCTAAATATACTTTTGAAATTTAATTTTTTTGATAGAAATCTTGTGTTTCTATCTTTGTAGCACTACAGTGTAGCCTTCTGTGATGTTGCTTCTCCTCCATTGTCTACACTTTACATTGAGGTGATAGTGAATTATAAGGGTAAAAGTGAAAATTATGGTTATGACAATTCATTTTATTTTCTTTTTAGATTTTAACTCATGATGAAATGTCTGATGAATTTGTTATTAGAGAAAACTATTTGTATTTATGATGTCCAAAAATGTCGGTGGCTAGAACACCTAGAGGTTTGCGAGCACACAACTTAATCTCGAATCCATGCAAGGGCCATGCTTGAAAATAGAAATGACATGCCCTGAATGGTTTGGTTGATTAGACAGGGATTACATGGTGTATAATAACAATTTGTAAATAGAGTTTTTAGAGCATTACATGCAGGAGTCAAGACAAGCAAGAATGTAACATGAATAACAACATGAGTATACCAATGCATGTTGACAATAGAACCAATGTAAGAAATTATGCTAACAGTTTGAAGTAAATGATGAAAGAAAATGGAACTAGAGTTAAGTGAAGAAATGCACCACCCCAAGACTAGGGAGCATAACGTTTGATTAAAAAATGCATGAAATTGGTATGCAGGGATAGACAAGCACAACAGTATTATGACAGTGTGTTCACAATCTCTGGGACATCATAGAGATGATGTTGGTAGCTGTCAAATGGGCTAAACCTTCTAGGTTGGTGGTTGTCCCATGGTACAGGTGCAAAGGGAATGGTATCACTATACTTGTCTAGGTGTCAAGCTCAAGTGCCTAGGTGAGAGAGTAGTGAAGATGCTAAGGATGCTCAAGTGCTTGATGCTTAAAATGATTCTTCTAACCAACCATTAAAATGCTGATTACTATGGTATTTATAGGGCTAGGGTTGATGTGAGAGGTGGAAGGAATGCCATGTGGCATGGGTGTGGACAAGTCACGCTAACATGTCAAGCTCAAGATATCAAGATCTAAGTGTTACTCTCAATAGGATAGAAATGGGGACTCAAAAATTATTTAACAATGACCACATTTCTCGGACTACATGTGCCAAAGTCTAAGATTATCATGTACCTACAAACAATGCCAAAACATATGCAACTTGGAGTCTATGCTCTAGGACAATGTATTCCCCCTCTTTTGAGTAGATTCAAGCATAAGGATAGTTTTGGGGATCAACAGGGAATGCAAGATTAAGAAAAACTATTGATCTTGGCTATTGGAAGGACATTGAAGCTGAAATGAAGATCGATCTAGAGTTCTAGGAGCTTCGAGAGGCATTTGAAGGCATTTCCCATATTTCATGCTCTCTACACTACACAGCATGATGGAGCATAGCATGAACACTTAGAAAAAAATTGCAAATTTTAGCCTATCATGCTTTGTACACTACGTAGCATAGTAGAGAATAACATAGGTAATTTGATGAATATTAACCAAATTTGTAATGTTTCTTCATGGCATACTGATCAGACTCTGAGGTGTAGTAGGATAGGTAACTTTAGAAGTTGAAAAATGGATCTCCCATGTCTAAGTAGCTTGGCAAATCTTTGTCCAACACTTAGGAAAATTTTGGCCTTGAAACCTATCATGCTATCTATGCTGTGTAGCATAACAGAGCATGATAGGCCAAAAAAGTGAGAAATTTTCCAATCTTTCTATGCTGATCACCCTCTAATAGACTCTAGCCTAGCACCTAGGTGGATTTCCACCTAGGACATGTGTCAATCTAGTCAAGCTAAAGAGCATAGTGAGCTTGACAGTTTAGAAGATACAAAATTTCTCAAACTATTTGGTCCATTTCAAGTGACTTTTGACCACTTCTAGCTTGACATTTGTGCAAATGGGCCATGGAATTATGTGTTACACTAGTTGTGCTATGGATCATAACAAGTAGACCTAGAAACATTTTGCAAAATTCATGAGTTCTAGTGTGCTACGATGTCTACACTACATCACGTGACACCAAACTTAGAAAAATTTTGCCCAAGTTTTTACACTTAGATAAATTTTCCATTGAACTGCAATAGTCCAAAAGTGATGGTGTTTCACTAGCCCCTTTTTGTTAACATCTGGAGGTTGACCTAAGAAATGTTGAGAAAGAATACAAAACACCATGATGAACATGACACCGGCACTATTCATTAGTGCCCACTTGGATGATGCTTCACTATGCCTAAGAGTGCTAAGGAAATAAAGCATGTTAGGGAATAGGTTCAAGGAGATGGGTTAAGGGACACTGTATAGAGAGGACATTTGAAGGATGTAATGTCATGAAAGCTTGTCACCAAAGAATGATCCCTCATCAGAGTGCTTGTAAGGGTGTCCTACCCTTTGGATTTTGAACTCTCATTGGAGTGCTTGTGAGATGGTCGATTTAAGGTAGGACCAATCATGAGATGGCAACTATGCCATTTGACTTGGGAACTTGGCTTGTTCCATTTCCTTTTGCTCTTGTTTTGTTTTCCATCCTCTTTCTATTTTTTCATTTTTATTTTTATTTTTTTCTTTTTTTTCTTTTACCTTTTTGTTTTACTTTTTGCTTCTTTTTTGCATTGTTAGGCGAATTGTATGCCGACATCCACTTTGAGGAAACTACATCACATCTATAGGATAGATGTTTCATCCTTAAGATGAGTTGTGTTACATCTATTTGGGGCTTTGACTAGCCCACAAAGGCTACCCATGAGATGAGTTCCATTACAGACATCATGGGTTCAATAGCTAACTCCAGGAAAGAGCTTCATGTGCATTAGAGAAGTTTGCAAGGGATGTAGGAGGTTACAAGATTAAGAGGCAGAGGTTAGTTTGGCTAATGGGATAGGAATGATGTGCATTCCTAAGTAGCTAGGAGAGCCGAAGTGGATACATTGGAACAATGCGGTGCCTTGCCACCATGATGAAATGCACCCCTGAATAGCACTGCCTAGTCTTCATCCTACAAACACAACATAGAGAAAACAACACAAATAGCCACCTAGTGAGATGCGGGTGAAGTCCTGTATACCTAGGCATTGTGAAGGCTATGAGTGTTGCATCAATTGTAGGTGCATGCAATGTCCAAAGTAGGAAGGCTAGTGTAGGCATTGGCGGTGGCAAACTAGAAAGCTCCAAAAACCACACTAGAAATAAGCATCCAAGTGGCTAGAGGTAGTGATGAAATAGGTGCTTAGGAATCCTCATCAAAACAAAAAGCTAAGAAATTTAGCTATAGGGAAAGGAGCTATGAACAGAATGCTCTTCTAGACTTAGGCAATGATGAGGGCTAGAGGATGATAGCACTATGGCTAGGCCATAGTACTAGTGGAACTCCATCGACTGATACTAACAATAAGAGCTACAACCAAAATGATTGACGATGGTGATGGTAGCTTCGCAAGGTCAGAAAGATGCTAAATAACTTCTTTGAAAGATTATTAAGATGCCAAGGATGGTGACATTGCAAATGTTCTAGAGGGTTTTTCCTTTGATGATATGAACTTCGTTCTAGAACTACAACATCCCACCCCATTCTACCCAAGAGGTGTGGGCAAGCAATGGAAGATTAGAAGTATTCTCGCTCATTTGTCTATAGAACTATGTCTATTGAACTATAGATGCTAAATTGTGAACCCAATTTTAGGTCTTGGTAGACCACCTGTGGTGCTAGTTAAAGGTCCTAGAAGATTGTCTTCCTATTTTAAGATCTAGGTAGATCATGATATGCTAGTTTAAGGTCCTAATAGACCATTGTGCTAGTTTAATGCCGTAGCAGATGGTGGATGGTCAATTTAAGGTCATAGTGAACCATGTTATGGGTGCTAGTTTAACATCATACTCCAAGGATGTTCTATGCCAATTTAACATAATAGAGGATGGTCTGTTCTAGTTTAAAGTTATAGCAAACATTCTGGTTACCTTGTTTTACAAGACTATAGGGCATTTTACTTCTTGTTGTTTTACAGGTTGTGCAGTAGGCCCATAATTCATAGAATAATTGTTCATGTCATCATCACTTATCATTATTAAGGATCCTCTTCAGAGGGTTGATGATGATTTTGTTTGTAGCCTTCACTTGACCATTCTCTTGAGGGTAGTGTAACGATGGAAAATGTCAGTAGTTGGAATACCAAACAAAATCCGTGTACACAGTCTTAACCACAGATCTGTGCGAGGGCTGTGCTAGAGAAAACGAATCTGCAGTGCCCTAAACGGTCTTGTTGATCAGACAGGAACTTACTAAATTAGTAAATCGACTAAGATTATAAGTGCTTTGTGGAACGATTTGATTTGATAAACAGCAAAAGGAGAGGAAAACGATGTAAATAAATTGCAACAATGACAACATTAATGCAACAAAAGGAGTCAAATTCAAGTGAAATGCATGATTTTGAGATCTGTACTTTGACCCAAAAAATCGAGTGTTTTGTACACAAAGTTACAATGGAAAGATTCCGATTATCTTGTGCGCAACATACACAAAATGATAAGCAAAACTATTCAACAATGAGTGCAGAATGGAGCTTAGTCTACCTTGTGAGCCAAAGATAGAATGCAAGGAAGGTCAAGCTCGGATGCCTATCAATCAACTGTATCTGATCAATAGATCTTGCCAACCTCTCCAGATGATCTCTCGATCTCTACTTTATCTTCTTCGCTTTGGGGTAGCCTCCACTCAGAACTGCCAAGGATCATCGATGGGAGAACTGTATTTTCACCAAAAGGTATGGTTGTTCCCTGCTGCCAATGCCCAAAGAATGTCTCTTGCTTCTGCTCAAAGATGATAACTACCAAAAGCTGAAGATGCTAAAATGCTGCTCTACTTCGAAAAATTTGGAAATTTCTCTTGCTTCCGGTCTCTTCTTTCTCCACCAACTGGAGTATTTATAAGCCGTGACAACATGTAGAAAAGGAACGACCTTGATGACATGTGTCTCGAGCTTTCTGGATATTGCTTACTTGACGAACTGGCTATGTCGCATAAAATTGCAACATATGCTGCTTACATTTTAGCTGAAGTTGCTTCATGATTATGCATAATACGCTCATCAATGTATTGCACGTTTGGGTAGCAAATGCATAACTTCTTTAGTAGGCTTTACACTGCATTACATTTGTTTACGCTGCGTTGTGTGGCGGAGTGTAACAAAGCATGGAAATAATGAGTCAAGCTGTTTTATGCTCATTTATGCAACAAAGCATAGTGAAGCGTAAAAAATGATCAACTCAATGATAAATTACGCTGATGTACGCTGCGTAGCATAACTAGCGTAAAAGTGCCAATCTGCAAAAAGAAAGGAGCCGATCTGTCGCACTTTCATTGGACTTTCCCTTTGAAGCTTTTGAAGCGCATTACGTTTCCTTGTGTAACAGAGCGTAAATCTGACCGCAGATAAAAGACTTAGTAGGATATGCAAGAAGTCACATATTACGCTGCTTAGGCCTTAAGTTTCATCAAATCTGCTGAAGTAAGTTACCTTTTGATGTCAGACTATGTTAAACAGAATTACACTATGTATCATTATGTTGCGTAATGTAGCGTAAAGACAGAAAACATAGTGAAATTTGAAATATGAAAGGAACTTGGAGACTTGATGCTGGGCACCGTTTCACCTCACTTTGCCTCGTTTTGCCTTCTGGAATTATGCCATGAACTTTCGCCCAAATCATGAATCTTCGCCTTAGGCCGATTTGCAATTTCTACGATGTTTCAGGTAGTACAGTGAAAAGAAGAAATGTTTGATGCTAAGGTTTTCACAGAAGGCTTTGGTTTCTACACTACTAAATTGTGGCCCATTGTCTATGACTATAGTCATAAGGAGACCAAACCAAGTCACTATATTATCAAGATTGAATTTACAAACTTGCTAGGATGTTATCTTCCTAAGGGGAATAGCTTCAATCCACTTTGTGAAACACTCAATTGTAGTAATGATGAAGCTATGTCCTATAGAAGATTGAGGCATTATAGGCTTTATGATGTCCAATCCCCAATGTTGGAATGACCATGTGATCTGTGTAGTATGTAGTTTATTGGGTTACACATGCATTAGGTTCTCATGCCACTAACACACATCACATGTCCTAACCTTGTAGATGCAATCATGCTTCATGTAAGCCCAGTAATAGCCTAGACGTTTGAATTTTGATGCCATTACCCTAGGAGCTATATGGCCCCCACATAGTCCTTCATGAACTTGGTTAATGATCTATTATGCCTCATTGCCACTATTTCATCATAGGATCTACGACATAAGGTGTTGTCAACTATGAGGATGTACTGCTGTGATCATTTCTGTAATACATCCCTTTGGGCAGATGTTAAGTTTAATGGGGGCTCTCCCTGTTAGAGGTATGCCTTAATATCATCATATCACTCTTGGGCATGAGCTGTACTTACAGATGTGATGTTTGTCAAGTAAGTTATAAGTTCAGTGTAGTCCACTATTGAAGTAGGAAAAGTAGAAAACATATTTGGCACTATGCTAAAGGCTAAAGTAGCTAGTGCATTAGCTATGGCATTTTCATTGTGGGGGATATGTTAGACATCTATGGTTGTAAATTGTTTAAGAACGTGTTTTGCTAGATCATGATAAGGTTGTAAATGTTGTGCTTTACAAGTGTACACATCTATGACTTGGTTAATGACCAACTATGAATCACCTTGGACTGCTATATTTGGATTCCTAACTCTGGAGCTACTATGATGCCTCTAAGGAGACCTTCATAATATCCCATGTTATTTATACAAAGAAATGGAAAGTGGTATGCAAAGGGTTGGATCTCCGTGGAGGGAAATGTGATAATAGTAGTGTTGGTGACCATTTGGGAAGTGACCACCAATGAGTGTCCTTGAATAGGATTTAGATGCCTGCTAGTCTCTAGAATTACCAAGGCCCAGATACCTCCAAATAAACTTAGTAGTTAATGTGAGTATGTGTGTATGTGTTGTTGTAGCATGCAGTTGTGAAAAATGAAACGATTGCGTTATGTGTGAACTATAGATGACTTATCTTAAAGAGATTCAACCAACTTTGCCAAGTACTATGAGTTGTTTGAGATTTCCTATTTTTTTTAATTGCCTAGTCTACACGGTCCTTATAATACCTACTTGTAACAAATAAAATTTTGCAAAAAAATTTAAGCACAACTCTACGAATCTACTTCTAATTTTCCCTAGAGAAAGAGAGTTCCACAAGAAAACTAGAAATAGAGCAAGATTCAATGGAAATAGACAGAAAAGAAAGAAGATTTGTGTTGACCTCAAATATTTAAACAAGGTAAAATGACACGAGTAAACACTTCGCAATAAAGCTATCCCAAATTCAATAACTACGAATTGTTCAAACTTCCAAGGCTCAAATAAGCAATTTCTTCAAGACAATCCTACTATGCTACCAAAAAATTGTTGCGTAAACTACCACATACGAGACTCCATTTTGGCTAGATAATGGACATCAACAATTACATTCAACAGAACCTTCGAAAGACTTGATAATTTCTGATTAAAATACCATGGATATTCACTTTGAAGGAAAAATAGAGCTATTCTGGTCCCATCAAAATACCAAATATTTTTTGAACCCTCTTGACTATTAAATTGTTCAACGACATGACTACAAATAGAGGCTCTCTTACAACGATCTCAATAGTAGTTCCTATACGTTGCATAATAACCAAATTTACTACTAAAATGCTCTTAAGGCTTTCAAACACAAGTGCTTCTATAGAAAAATTTTAATAGAAATTTTCTATTGGGCAACAAGAACAATAATAGCAATCTAAAAATTCCAAAATTATTTGCCAAGGATGATACCATCTAAACCACTAGCTAAACAATTTAAATAAAATAAAAATAAAACATAACTCATAGGACTATGACAAAGAGGCTGAAATATTTTATTTAGCAAGCCATCAAGCAATTGTTCACAATTTTTTCTTACAAGCTCTTCCCAAAATCTAAAGTGTGTCTCCAAGTGAGAGCCCAAGTGCTAGCTAGTAGCCTTCCAAAGTGCAGTATCAATGTCTTCTTCCAAGTATGATGTCTTTCCCCTCCAAAAGGTCCTTCTTGAAACACCAATGTCTTCCCTTTTTAAAGGGTTCAAAGGTGGTTACATACTTAAAATATCTTAGCTAACTTGTCTCCCAAGTAAGGGAGTTACAACTTACCCATGTAATTAGGAGATATTTCTCACTAATTTAATTGGGAAGTTAAGTACTTGGGAAGTTGTACATAAAATTAGGAGGAATTTATGATAACACCAATATTTGTAAATATTATAAATATAATATTACAAATACTTTATCATTAATATTAAAATTATGTTATGGGTAGTAATAATGTTTGAGTAATAATGTCTTGAAGAGTTGGAATAATTAAATTAAAAGGTAAGTCTAAAACCGGGGCTTCATGCTATTAGCATAGGTGACATTGCTAAATTAAATTAATCAGCAGACCATTTAAAATTTTATTTTTGATGAATTGCAGCTCTAATTTACCAACATCGGCCCAAAATATCTCTTGACACCTGTCTCAGGGTGCCTTTGTGTCTTTGTTGCCGCATTTTGTAGAATGGTATGTGATATCGAATGCTTCGGCATCAGACATGGCTACTGTTTCTAATTGCAGGTTCTAGGGCAAATGGCATTTGTGATTGCCATTTTTCACCACCTGAAAAATTTGAAATGTGTTCCTTGTGAAAGCCCAGGCTCGTTTGGTGAGGTCGCAACTAGAGAATCCTTGCAACAAAGTAGTGCAACTCACGGTAGTGGTTGGATTTGCAATGGATTTATTTTTTAGAAATGTTCTAAGTCATGGAGGCCCCTTTTTGAGGCACCAGTTATAGGAAAGGGTAATGTAAGTTACGAAGCAACCTTGCAACTGCCCGAAAATCCTTTGTGTAGTGCACACCTTTTGAATCTTTTTGAGAGTGTCTGTGATGGCATTGAAGGCACAGGTCTGAAACAGAAACCTGAAACTAAAGATTTCGTTACTGAAATTAAAAGAAATTCCATTGCGAAGCTTTGATGGGTAGCAACAATCTTAGGGGCTCCAGCTGCTGCGGGAAAGTTTTTATTATGGCAAGGGTTTGGGTCAATGTGCTAACAGGAACCATGCCATTTCTTCCAGCAAGTTGGGAAGGTGTAGCACCGCAGAACCGTGATTTCAGAGAAATTTAGGGCCTTTTCTCATTCTTCATCACTTCGTTTTTTCTTTCTATGCATTTTTTTCCTTATAGATATGAAACCTTCCGCAGTTATGCGCAACTGAACTAGGGTCACGATTTGAATGCGTTTTCAATGGAAAAATTCAGAATACAGGCCTGCGTCATTTATGAAATGATTTCTATTTTTTGGTTTTGCTATTTTTACTTATTTAGAGATTGCAACTTGTATCTTCTCCATTTCTATGACTCTTACCCTGGGTAACCTTTGAAGCTCAAATCGACGTTTCTCCATTTAAAAAACTTTTACTGTTTATTCCTTCAAACCTTTCACCACCTCCTTGAGAGAAGAAAAATATGCTGCGATAGTATATCCCCTCTCTCTTTTTTTGAAAAAAATATATTTTTGGACTATTGTATGTAGCAACATGATTATTTCTAGTATTCTTTAGTTTCCACACCAATATTCCATTATGGTCCACCCCTAAATTCCATACCAATGATATGAAGTAACACATTCACATTCTCCTATTCTTACAATAATGTTCAAGATGACTCTTATTGTTTCATGGAATGCCCAAATGTGCCAACATTTCTACCCCCTTAAAAGCTTAAAGAAACTTGTGCAACTTGATTTGAAAATTGGAACATACTAAAATTTTCATTGAGTTTTACAACTGAATAGAAATATTTTTGGAGGAAAATTCCCATTTAACATAAGGTGTGATGGGAAAAAAACCTCATTCCTAAGAAAAAATCAAACTGTACATAACAAACTGTACATTTTCAAGTCCTTCATGAACTATTCTTGGGATGGAAACTAAATTGTGAGGGTTACCCTAGTGGGAATCCTCATCTCTCTAATTGTTTCATAGAAAATCTCTGATGTGATGAAGATGGTTCTGTTGCTCTCTGGATTGGTAGAGCTCTCACCTTGATTTACTAGAGCTTTCTCTTCAACACTTTTCTCATTTTTTTTCAGATGAGGTCTTTTCTTCTTCTCCATTAGGTCCTTCATTTCCTCTCGGGAGACAAAAGCTTCTCCCCATCACCATGATGACTCTTCATAGGTTGGTTGTTCTTCTCCTTTTTCTTCTTCTTTGGAGCAATCTTGATATCGCCCACAAACATTAGAATCTATATCCAAACCTCTAGCGAGAAAAGAAAATTCATCGGACAACCAAGCCATAAAAGGACACTCTTTTGGAGCTCCACAAGATATAGCCTTTAGGTAAGCCTTCAATACATGCTCAGGGCAACATCCCATCACATATGGAATAAAAGGCTTTCTCATTGCTCTCTCAAAATCCATCAGCTCTCTCTAACTTTCACTACTCAACTTGAATTAGAAGATGATGAAATCGTAGGCAATCTAGCCCTCTTTTATAGGTGCTAAAAATTTGAAATCCCTCCTAAGAGTCTTCAACCAAGCTTCCTTCATTTTAGAAATTCTAACCATTTTTCACAATCCTCACTAAGTGGTGGATGAGTCACCTTCCCCACTTGTCACACTTGTAGAATTCCACTTGTTTCACTTGTAGGCTTCCACTTGCCTCACTTGAAGAAAAATTATGTTATAATTTAAATAAAGTATAATTAAACATATTAATTAATACTATATTGCTAGTAATATTTACCTAATAGTATATACATATATTATTTCGTGTAATGATATCTTCAAGCTATATGCAATTGTCCCAAATAATGTTTTATATGCAAAACATTATATGAAAATTGCAATTCCATGCTGTCCAAGGTTGACAATTTGTAAGTATCCTCTGACAATTGCTTTGTAATTTGAAAGGGACCAATCCATGTCGAGGTAAACTTATTTGGTTTCTTCATATTCCATAATAGGACAAGGTCTCCTATTTTGAAAGTTCTTTTCAAAGCCTTTCAATCAAACCATCTTTTAACTTGAGAAGTATTCTGTAACAAATTATCCCTTACTTTATCTACTTCAGCTTCTCTTTTAATAAGTAAAGTCATGAAACTTCTATCTTTATCAGTCTTTTCACTATATCTTTGTACAAATTCAAAAGCTGAGCTCACAGTCTTATTTGTAATTTTTGCTGGCAAACCATAGACTAAGTTATATGGTGATATCCTGATAGCTTTCTTGAATCTAATTCGATTTGACCATAATGCGGATTGTAGGTAATTAATCCAATTTCTTGGATTCCCATCCATCGGTTTCTTGATATAAGCGATAAGCTTTTTATTGGTGGATTCTGCTAGGCCATTTCCTTGAGGATAATAATTTGATGAGGAAAATAAGAAAATGGATTTTTTAGATGCTCATCTGATAAAATCTTTAGATTTGAAGGCCGGTCCATTGTCTGACACTAACACATTGGGTAAACCAAATCTACTTAGAATGTGGTCTTCTAGAAACTTAGTCACATCTGACGCTAAACTTCCTCTTAGAGCCTTTGCTTTAGACCATTTAGTGAAATAATTAGTAGCTGTGAGAATAAACTTGTGTCTAGCTCTTGAAGGAGTAATTGTACCAATAAAATCCAAACCCCATTGCTGAAATGGTTTGTCTGCAACTATTGGCTTGAAAGGGGCTCTAGCCCTTTTAATCTTGGGCCCATGAATTTGACATTTATAGCATTTTTGAATCTTTGAACTAATGTCTTGATACATGGAAGGCCAGTAATATCCATATCGAAGTATATGTTGCATAGT
>MNCI01017303.1:609191-801064 GCA_015680685.1 Gnetum montanum
GAATACCAAATCTGAGCCATATCCTTTAGATTTGATACAAACAACTTACAAGCTTGATCTTGATGCTGAATATTTGCATGAGCTAAATCTAATTCAAACATGTGAATATATTCTTTAGATAAATAAGCTTTTCCAGGAATGAAGGGCTTAGGCAAATATTTGTAAACGAGCTTAAGAATATCATTGTAATTTTGAAATCCTAATGGTGTAACTCCTTGCCAAGGATTTGCCATCCTATTCCTTTGGATAATTGAACTTTTAGACTTTCTAGATATTCTCTTACGAATCAATAAACTAGATATAATGGGTGATCTTCTTGATCTTCTAGTTCTCACTCCACTACTTGTTGCCAATTCAAAAAATTTCTTTTGTCCTTCTTCTAATGAAGAATCAATCTTAGAATCTAGAATATCTTTTGAAACTTTTAAATTTTCCAAACTATCAATCTTCTTAATCATGAACTAAAAATAGTATCTAATTTATTAAGCCTTTATAGTAAAAAATAATTTGTTGATATGCTAAAATTAGAAGGCTTATGAACCTAGAGGCTGAATTTTAAGCCCTCCTTCTAGCACCAAAAGAACTATTGGTGACCATTTGGGACACGACCATCAACGAGTTTCCTCGAATAGGATTTAGGTGCCTGCTGGTCTTTGGCAACACCAAGGCCCAGATACCTCCAAATAAACTCAGTAGTTAATTTGAGTATATGTGTGTGTGTGTGCTGTTGCAGTGTGCAGTTGTAAAAAATGAAATGATTGCATTATGTGTGAACTATAGATGACTTATCTTAAAGAGATTCAGCCAACTTTGCCAAGTACTGTGAGTTGTTTGAGAGTTCCTATATTGTTTAATTGCCTAGTCTACGCAGTCCTTATAATACCTACTTGTAACAAATAAAATTTTGCAAAAAAATTTGAGCACAAATCTGCGAATCTACTTCTAATTTTCCCTAGAGAAAGAGATAGTTCCACAAGAAAACTAGAAATAGAGCAAGATTCGATGGAAATAGACAAAAAAGAAAGCATATTTGTGTTGACCTCAAATATTTAAACAAGGTAAAATGACATGAGTAAACACTTTGCAATAAAGCTATCCCAAATTCAATAACTATGAATTGTTCAAACTTCCAAGGCTATGATTTCTTCAAGACAATCCTACTATGCTACCAAAAAATTGCTGCGTAAACTACCACATACGAGACTCCATTTTGGCTAGATAATGGACGTCAACAATTTCATTCAACAAAACCTTCAAAAGACATGATAATTTCTGATTTAAATACCACGGAGATTCACTTTAAAGATAAAATAAAGCTATTCTGGTCCCATCAAAATACCAAATATTTTCTGAACCCTCTTGACTATTAAATCGTTCAACGACATGACTACAAATAGAGGCTCTCTTACAATGATCTCAATAGTAGTTCCTATACATTGCACAATAACCAAATTTACTACTAAAATGCTCTTAAGGCTTTCAAACACAAGCACTTCTATGGAAAAATTTTAATAGAAATTTTCTATTGGGCAACAAGAACAATAAGAGCAATCTAAAAATCCCAAAATTACTTGCCAAGAATGATACTATCTAAACCACTAGCTAAACAATTTAAACAAAAGAAAAATAAAACATAACTCATAGGAATATGACAAAGAGGCTAAAATCTTTTATTTAGCAAGCCATCAAGCAATTGTTCACAATTTTTTCTTACAAGCTCTTCCCAAAATCCAAAGTGTGTCTCCAAGTGAGAGCCCAAGTGCTAGCTAGTAGCCTTCCAAAGTGTAGTATCAATGTCTTCTTCCAAGTATGATGTCTTCCCCTTCCAAAAAGTCCTTCTTGAAACCCTAATGTCTTACCTTTTTAAAGGGTTCAAAGGTGGTTACATACTTAAAATATCTTAGCTAACTTGTCTCCCAAGTAAGGGAGTTACAACTTACCCATGTAATTAGGAGATATTTCTCACTAATTTAATTGGGAAGTTAAGTACTTGGGAAGTTGTACATAAAATTAGGAGGAATTTATGCTAACACCAATATTTGTAAATATTATAAATATAATATTACAAATACTTTATCATTAATATTACAATTATGTTATGGGTAGTAATAATGTTTGAGTAATAATGTCTTGAAGCCTTAGAATAATTAAATTAAAAGGTAAGTCTAAAACCGGGGCTTCATGCTATTAGCATAGGTGACATTTTGTTATTGCTGAATTAAATTAATCCGCAGACCAGTTAAAATTTTATTTTTGATAAACTACAGCTCTGATTTACCGAGATCAGCCCAAAATATCTCTTGACACTTGTCTTAGGGTGCCTTTGTATCTTTGTTGCCGCATTTTGTGGACTGGTATGCGATATCGAATGCTTTGGCATCAGGCATGGTTGCTGTTTCTAATTGCAGGTTCTAGGGTGAATGGCATTTGTGATTGCCATTTTTCACCACCTGAAAAATTTGAAATGTGTTCCTTGTGAAAGCCCAAGCTCGTTTGATGAGGTTGCAACTAGAGAATCACTACAACAAAGTAGTGCAACTCACAGTAGTGGCTGGATTTGCAGCAGATTTATTTTTTAGAAATGTTCTGAGTCATGGAGGCCTCTTTTTGAGGCACTGGTTATAGGAAAGTGTAATGTAAGTTACGAAATGACCCTACAACTGCCTGAAAATCCTCTGTGCAGTGTGCACCTTTCGGATCTTTTTGAGAGCGTCCATGATGGTGTTGAAGGCATAGGTCTGAAACAGAAACCTGAAACTGAAGATTTTGTTACAAAAATTAAAAGAACTGCCACTGTGAAGCTTTGATGGGTAGCAAAAATCTTAGGGGCTGTTGCTGCTGCAAGAAAGTTTTTATTATGGCAAGGGTTTGGGTCAATGTGCTGATAGGAACTATGCCATTTCTTACAGTGAGTTGGGAAGGTGCAGCACCACGAGACTATGATTTCAGAGAAATTTAGGGCCT
This sequence comes from Gnetum montanum, assembly GCA_015680685.1. NCBI lineage: Eukaryota > Viridiplantae > Streptophyta > Gnetopsida > Gnetales > Gnetaceae > Gnetum > Gnetum montanum. The sequence continues at coordinate 612,156 of MNCI01017303.1, forward strand.
TTTCTCATTCTTCATCACTTTGTTTTTGCTTTCTATGCATTTTTTCTTACAGATTTGAAACCTTCCGTAGTTATGCGCATCTGAACTAGGGTCGCAATTTGAATGTGTTTTCGATGAAAAAATTCAGAATACAGGCCTACGTCGTTTATGGAATGATCTCTATTTTTTGGTTTTGCTATTTTCACTGCTTCAGAGATTGCAACTCGTATCTTCTCCATTTCCGTGACTCTTTCCCTGGGTAACCTTTTAAGCTCGAATCGACGTTTCTCCATTTAAAAAACTTTTACTGTTTATTCCTTCAAACCTTTCACCGCCTCCTTGAGAGAGTAAAAATATGCTGCGGTAGTATATCCCCTCTCTCTTTTTTTGAAAAAAATATATTTTTGGACTATTGTATGTAGCAACATGATTATTCCTATTATTCTTTATTTTCCACACCAATATTCCATTATGGGCCACCCCCTAAATTCCATACCAATGATATGAAGTAACACATTCACATTCTCCTATTCTTACAATAATGTTCAAGATGACTCTTACTGTTCCATGGAATGGCCAAATGTGCCAACAAGTAGTAGCACCACCACCTTGTGTGGTTGAAGCACCATCAAAGTGTAAAATAGCCTCAAAATTTTTAGGTACTTAGCTTATAATGTTGACATGCTCATTTGGGTTTTCTAGATCTATTGTTGTCTGATCATCTATGGGTGAAGCCATGAGTTGTACAGCTATTTCTTAACCCTTTGTGGATGCCTGTGCTATGTAGTGTAGGTCAAACTCTATGGTTATTACCTTCCACCTTGCTATTCTACTACTTTCATATATGTTTTTTCTGATAGCCCTAAGTACATTGCTCTTGCAAATGACAGACTTAATGCAAAAGAGGTAGTGTCTCCATTTTTTAAGAGGAAAGACTAAGGCGAGAAAATTTTTTTCTACATCATTATATTTTGCCTCATGTGCTACTAGTGCATGGCTTAAGTAGTACATAGGGACATCAGAGCCATCATCTCACTTCTGACAAAGCATGGAAGCAATGGACGTGTCTGAGGTTGTAAGGTCAATGTTGAAAATTTTATCTCTAGATAAGTTTGCCTTCATGCAAGGCATCATGGATGACATGATTGACTATCTAAAATGGATATATCTTGAGATAGGTATGTGCATGTTATTTTTCTTATTATTTTTTCTTATTTTTATGTCTTATGACTAATGTTTTTAATTTTTGATGCACTAGGCTCGCGACTCAAGTGGGACCTACGAAGAGTGGTCCAAGTTGACACTATACCTGAGTTTCCTCCTAAGGTAGAGTAGGTGCCTCATCGTATATATGACAAGGAAAGCAAGTGTGCACTACACTTAGCATGATCATTGTTATAGTATAGGCGTGTGAAAGAGGAGCTCTAGAAACAAGTACAAGAGCTCTAATAGCAGAAGGTGAACTAGGCAGCTGAAGTAGAAGATTTACAGTCATAGTATGACTTCTTGATGACCCATAATAAATTAGATGGTAGTTAGCATATGGTTAAAATTGACTATGGTAGGTATTGGTTAGCCGTCAGGGGTAAGAATGAGGTCACTTGTGAGGTGATTGAGTAGCACTTGTAGATGGACCTCTTGGCTTGGAAGAACCAAGACTAGAAAGACTATAGCGCCAATGTGTATGAGTGGGGATAGACACAAAATAACCACAAGTACCACTACAAGATGGAACATGTAACCTATCGTAAAAAGTATAGAGATGTGTCTGTGGAGTGCCAAATCCATGACATATTCCTTAACGCTATCAATGCGACATAGGTTTATGACAAGTTAGTAAAACATTTGGTGGTTAGTAAGTCCCTTGAGAGGGAAATTACTATTCCTTCCAAAGAGGTTATGTTTGCCACATTTTCTCTAGGGCCACCCATATGAATATCCATGGAGAAAGGGAAGATCCTTGCAGGTGTTGATCTAGGATAGGAGGATTGGGTAGACATGTTAGAGGAGGAGATCCTCCAATGCCTAGAGGTTGGCCTCAATAGGATGCCCCTAGAATGGACGCAGGCCCATCTTAGGTTGGTTAAATTTATTGTATTGGTATCTATTTCATAATTATTTTACATTTTATCCTCTTTATTGATTATTTTATCATTTCATTTTTGTTTTGTGCAGGATCCAAGTGAAGGTGTATGATCTAGCAGAGCAAGATATGAAGATGGAGGGGAACAACCTTAACTTCACATCATAACATTTGAAATGTAGCCTTGTTATTGGGTAATTTTGTATCGTTTTATGAGGATGTAATCCAAGACCATGTAATTTGCCTATGATTTAATGAAGGATGCTATATTTATTTATCTTCGACGATATCATTTTAACTTGTATTTTAGTTGATTTCACTTTAAATTTTTTCTTGATATAATTCAGCTTTTCATGGGCCCCATCTGATAGTTTAAGGCCATTTTAGGCCATTTCTATTTTAAGGCCATTTTGGGCCATCAGTATTTTAAGACCATTTTGGGTTGTCACTAGTTTAAGGCCATTTTGGGCCCTTTTTTGTTTTGTATTTAGTTTGTTTATTTTTTGCTAAATAAAAGCATAACTAATTTAGAAAGAAAACACAATGCAAACTAAAACTATATAGACAAAATAAGCTAAAAAATAAGCTAGATGGGTAAGCAAGTTAGGGACATGCCCTAATCGTGCATATGTTTCCTAACCTGATGTGGGTTAGGTAGTGTGTAAGGCCTAGAAGGCACAAGGTGGTAGTACCCTATGCCATCATCTGTAGTCAAAAAGGACAATCCCACTCACAAAGCTTTCTTATGGAGATCACTCATTTTTCTTATTTTTTCGATCAAACAACATCAACTTTCATTGCAAACAAGTGGTGTATCTTTGGAGATCTCCACCTTTAACCCCTACTCAATGTCTACATTGTTAATAGTTTGAGGGGCTATGTTGTCACCAAAGATCATCACTTCTTCACCTTCGTAAGATAAGTGAATCTTTTGATGGATTGGTGAAGAGAAAGCCCTTAGTTGGGCTAACCAAGAACTACCTAAGATTAGGTTGAATTTGAGCATGTCTTCAATGATGATGAACTTTGCATTAGTTGGGAATCGCTCCCCTCCCACAAAATCAATCATGACCATTCCCTTGAGAACCATACATGCTTCATTAAAGGACTTTAAATAGGCCATTGTGGTTGTCCTAACTTGATCCACTAGGCTAAGCTTATTGATAGTGGGGAACATGATAACATTGGTTGCTACCCCATCATCGACATGGACCCTAAAAATTTTGTAGTAGCCTACATGAATTGTTGTGAACATGAGTGCAATGGTTCCTTGACCCTTCTTGAGATCATCTTTGATCGCTTATTCATGAAAGATCAATAGTGTTGGCCTTGGTTCTTCAATTGTAGGTGGGAGTATTATAGCATGGATAACCTTTTCCTCTATTGGCATGTCTTCCTTTATAGGAATGGATGCCAACATGCGAACCAATGCTTCAAAGTGAGTAGGGGAGGTTATGATTAGATCGTATAGGCTCAAAGTTGTATTCTTTAGTTTTAGAGACTGTTTGACTTGTGAGAGTGTATTTAGAAAATCCTTTCCACCATCAGGTTGTTTAGTGGTCTTCATCTCCTCCATGCGTCCTAAGAGATGGATTTTCCAAGGAGAAGGAGACTTGGCTTTTGGTTGGAAAGTGGGATTTTGAGCTTCAATAGTTGCTTGTTGCATGGGCTTGTCTATGCTGGTGACCTTAGATGATGGGGCCATGGGAACTACTGACAACTAAGTAGGTTTAGAAGGACCTAGTTTAGTACATTCCATAGCTGTCTTATCAACGAGATGCTCATCACGTCTCTTTAAGTAGGCAGGTCATGATGTAGTCCCCTCTATCAATTCTTGGGTAGATGAGGGATCTACATGTTTTGGCACCCTTGTGACAAAAGTTGTCTAGGTTGTTGCTACAATGTGCTGTATGGCCATAACCATGAAGGGTGTCATGGGCACTCAAGGTTGTGCTTTAATGATGAAGGGGGCCTAGGTGTAGTTGATGCTAAGGCTTCAACATCACTAGAAGGTAGACAGACCATAAACAGTTCACATGTTGGCTCTGTGTCATCATCAACACTGATAACATTAATGATATACCCTATATTGTTAGATTTAATGGGTCCTTATAGACATTCATGGACTGGTTTTCTGGTAGGATAGGATTACTTTCATCAAGGATCAACCTGCCTTGATTGATCATGTGTTGAATGTCATCTTTCAATGCTATGTAGTAATCTATGTCATGGTCGTACAATTGATGGTAGTTGTAGAACCAGTCTACTATAAAATTTTTGGGTGTCAAAGGCTCATTGGGCATAGTTGTAGAAGGGTCCCAAAGGATCTCACAATACCTTTAATGACATTTATGAACATCTTCTAACATTTTCTTGTGCTAAATGTTTCTAGAACTAAGCAATAGATCCAAAAGATTTGATGGATTGATTGGCAAAGGGGTATATTTTGAGTGGTCTTTGCACTCAAAGTTTGGCTTTGATAAAGCTTTTCCTATGGTAGCTAACAATGTAGGCTGGTTGGTTCCTGTGTTGCCAGAACCCAATGTCTTGTTGGTATTGTTCTAGGCCTTAGGTGCCCTAACCACCTACTTCTTGTTGTTGGGATTGGCTTCCTTAGCCATAGCTGCCATAGTGGTTGTTGTGGCTTCTCCCTTTTCCTTTTCTATTTTTATCTTGTGCATTCTTGTAGGCTATGTAAGCTAGGCCTTTGCTACATCCTGTATGATCTTTGTTTGAGAAAATGCTTGGCTAACGGAACATAGGGCTAAATAGTATAGCTTCAATTTAATGAAATAATTTACTACATCCTTAAAAATGGCTAGCAGATCATCTTCAGCGATTGGCTCACAAATCTCATTTAGGAAGGCACTCCAACATTGTATAAATTTTCAGACTAGTCCTAGCTCTTCTTGCTTAACATTCATGAGCTAGTCTAGCATGGCTTCTGGCTTCAAGTTATTCTTGAAGTGAGTTATGAACTAGCTTAGCAACTCCTCCAGGGTTGAAATAGAAGCTTAAGGAAGTGCATAATACCAATCTAAAGCTTTGCCATTCAGAGACATGGAAAAGACATGGATAATCATGTGTGGCTATGCCTATAGTAACAAGGACTCAGAGCAAAATGTGACTAAGTTGACGTTTGGGTCACCCTTACCATTGTATTTCATGAATTAGGGAAGGAACGATGGGGCTAATGGAATCATCCTAATAGAAGTCCATTACATGGAGCATCTCTGATTTGGATACCTTAAGCTACTTAACCTCCTCAATGAGAGTTTGGATAAGTTGAAATGCTTGGTCTAGACTTGGGGATGTTGTAGGGGTTGCATTGATTGTGCCATTGGTGGGCCTCTCGGAGTGGCCCACAGCCCTGTAGTAGGTTGTGCCACCATATGTGATGCTTGGTACATTCTTTGCTACATGTACTATGGCACATGAGATAATTGAATGGTAGGTAAAGATGTTGTTGCCCACCATGTAGTTGAGGTTGGAGGTATTGTTGGTGGTGGAACTAATATGGCTAGAACGATAGAAATGTGACTTGTTTGTGGCTATACTATGGGAACAATGTGCACATATGGTAGTGTTGGTGCCACAAATGTTGGCTATGAAGGCTAAACAAATTGAAAAGAAATGAAAAACGGAAAAGGGGTAGAAGGTCGTGCATGCTATTGCATAAATAGGGCCAGGTGGCTAGTTACCACTAATGGAGCTTTAAGCTGTGAAAGCATCATAGCTACCTCAAAGAAGGTAAGAGACTCTGACTAGTATAGCAAGAATGCAGATGCATACTATGAAGTTGAGACATAGAATGGGACACCACCATTGGAACGAGAGTCTAACTTCTCTTGCCCATCTTGTAGGTGTTCATCATAGTTAGATGTCAAATCTTGCTCTTTTAGCCCACTCATCTTAATGTGCTAGTCCAAAATCCATTTGAAAGATTTAGCAAGTGGTATGACTGCACCAAGGGTAGGAAGGAAGTCCTTTTCATTTTGGTAAATAATTTCAAAACTATGCTTTTCTTCCATTTCTTGGTAGTCCAATGGTAGGTTTACCTGAATCTTTGCACACAAAAAGTTATATCATTCATCATCAAGTATTGTATGCTTGAGAGATTGGTGTTGCAGTCTAAGAGACTACCATTGTGGCTACGTCAAGCTAAGTGATTGCTTGGCATCTACCATGTGTTGCACAGGGTGGGCTAACTCCATGTTTAAGGCAGTAGTTAAGGTGTTAACAAGTTTCATTTTTGTTGTATAAGAAAAGACATGAGAAAAATAGATATTTGTCAAAAATGCTTAAGTACAGAAAACTCTAAGATAAAATGGCTAAGTGTGAAAACTATATAGAAGATAGGCAAAAAATGACTAAGTTTGATAACACTAAAAAATATGGCTCTTTATTATGATGCTTGTCACACTCTAAGGAACTATTACGCTCACAAAGTGTCACACTCTATAGAGCACTTAGAGCCTAATGTAGTAAACAATTTGGACTTTCTATCCTATGGGGTTCTAGGGGAACCATCAACTGGGACCAATCTGCACCAACCAAAATGTAGACAACTCCTACGCTGGCCTATGATTTAGCTACTATTATTGCAAGTCCATAGGGGTGTTATGTCTACACTAGCTTGCTACTAGAGACAGAGGTACAAAAAGTGTGTGGGACTACCCATGGCACACAGAAGGAACAAGAGGCCCTCCTTTTAGCACCAAAACCTATGGCATCCAAAAACTTCAGTGGCTAAAAAACCGAGAGGTCTGTGGGTGCACATCCTAATCCTAAATCTATGTAAGGGTAGTATTGAAAAACAAAAATGAGCTACCCTGAGTGATCTAGTCAATTAGACAGGGACTTACATGGTGTAAAATAATCATTTGTAAATAGATTTTTTAGAGAATTATGGGTGAGAGCTTGGACAAGCAAGAACATAGCATGAATAACAAAGTGAGTATGCCAATGCATGTTAACAATAGAACCACTACAAAAAATTATGCTAACAATTTGAAGTAAATGGTAAAAGAAAAAGGAACCAGAGTTTAGGTGACTAACTAATGCATGAAATTGGTATGCAAGGTAAAATAGGCATAGCAATAGCATGACAATGTGGTCATAGTCTCTGGGATGTCATGAACATAGTGCTAGTAGCTACCAAATGGTTTAAACCTACTAGGTTAGTGGTTGTCTTGTTGTATAGGTGCAAAGGAAACAATGTCACGGTACTTGTCCATGTGTCAAGCTTAGGTGCCTAGGTGAGACAATAGCAAAGATGACAAGGATGCTTAAGTTCTTGATGCTTAACATCATTTTGGCAACGAACCATTAAAATGCTGATTTCTGGGGTATTTATAAGGCTAGGATTGACATGATAGGTAGATTGAATGCCATGTGGCATGGACATGGATAAGTCACATTGACATGTCATGCTCAAGATGTCAAGCTCTAATTGTTATGCTCCATAGGATACAAATGGAGACTTAGAAATTGCTAAACTATGACCACACTACCTGAACTACATGTGCTAGAGTCTGAGACTACCATGTACCTACAAAAAATTCCAAAACACATGCAACTTGAAGCCTATGCTCTAGGACTACATCTTCCCCCTCTTCTGAGTAGGTTCAAGTGTAGGGATAGTTTTTGGGATTAATGGCAGTTGCAACATTGAGAAAAACTATTGATCTTGGAAACTGGAAAGACATTGAAGTTGAAATGAAGGTCAATGTTGAGTTTTTGAAGCTTCTAGAGGTATTTGGAAGCATTTCCCACATGTCACGCTATCTACGCTACACAATGTGATAGAGCATCGCGTGAACACTTAAAAAAATTTTGCAGATTCTAACTTGTTATGCTATCTACACTACCTTGTTATGCTATCTACACTACATAGTGCACCTAAGCATAGCACAAGTATTTTGTTGTAATTTTCCCAAATTTAAAATGTTTCTTTGTGGCTTGCTAATTTCACTCTAGGATGTAGCAAGATAGGTGACTTTAGAAGTCGAAAAATGGATCTCCCATGTCTAAATAGCTTGGCAGATCTTTGTCCAACACTTAGAAAAATTTTGGCCCTAAAACTTGTCATGCCAGCTACTCTATGTACCATAGAAAAGCATGATAGGCCCAAAAGATGAGAGATTTTGCCAAACTATCTTTTCCATGGTGAGCATCCTCTGATAGAATCTAGCCTAGCACCTGGGTGGATTTCCACCTGGGACATGTGTCAAGCTAGTCAGGCTAAAGGGCATAGTGAGCTTGATAGTCTAGTAGATAGAAAATTTGTCAAACTGTTTGGTCGATTTCAAGTCACTTTTGACCACTTTTGACTTGACATTTGTGTAGACGAGCCATTGAACTATGTGCTATGCTGGCTATGCTATGAAGCATTGTAGGTAGACTTAGAAAAAGTTTGCAAAAATCAGGACTTCTAGTGTGCTACGCTATCTACGCTACACAATGTGACACCAGACTTAGAAAAATCTTGCCCAAGTTTTGACACTTAGACAAATCTACCATTGAACTACAAGATCCTGAAAGTGGTGGTGTTTTAGTATTCTTACAATTTGACTTGAAATACTATGATTTGCATATTTAGTTGCAAATTGTAACTTTATTAGTAGGATGGAAAATGCATCATAAAATGCTAATCACACCATTCTTAAAAGTATGCTAGCCACAATATCCATTACTAATTACAATTTGAATGTGGAAAGTGCAGCTAGCATTGAAACACATTGTGCTAATTTGGTTTATGTAAAAAATTAAGTTGTAGAGGTATGCAAATTGCATTGGCTCGCAAAATTGTTTTGTGAAATGTGAACGAGTTACATGGATTTATAAAATTAAAGACTATGTAATACTACAAGACACATGTTCACACATTGTTTTTAGAAATATTACAAGGACATGTGAGTCACATGTTCTCATTGTCCTTCAAAAATTGAATTCTAGAGAGAGCATTGACAATAATAAAGTAATGAAAATAGATATGAAGTCTATGATGAATGATAATGATAGTTAAAGTGATATATGTGGAAGACATTTTAGAATCATTATTGTTCAATACTGATAGTGATGTATGTGAAGGGTTATTTCATTGATTCCCATTTCCTCAAATCACATGTATCAAAGTTTAAGAAGAAATATAGGTATCATTGTATAAAATGTAATTAACATTAACCATATAAAAATAGGCAATAGATATCCAATGCATAGTCTTGTAATATCAAATTAAGTTATATAAAGCATAGTTTGATCCAACAAAAGAGTGTAACAAATATGTTGTCAAGTAATCAATAAAAAATAAATAATATCTTCTAGTCATAGTTAGCTTTCCAAGGATGTTAAAAAAATACATTATCAAAAATGTCATCAAGTGAGCTATTAGTTCAGGGTAGACATGAGATTAGAGGATTGTCCATGATTCTCTTGGCCATCTACACTCCAATTTTCAAGCAGGACAAAATTTATCAAAATAAAAAGAACACAAATATTGAAATAGTATCTTAACCCACATTAAAAATATTTCTTACATAGTTAGAATTGGAAAGATTTTAGGTAGTATGTTTAGTAGAACTATTCCAAGCATACAATATTTTTTCCCTCATCAATCCATCTATGTTACTTGAAAATACGAACTTCAATTACAATAGTTACACATGTTTTTCTATTTCTAAAATACTATCCTTATTTGTAGGCAACATCTTTGCAAATTTTGTCAAATTTTTTTTGACCTTATGAATTTTTATTTTTCATTGTGCATCTACTTTATCTTTGTCCACCTCCATAGCTTGATTTTTATTCTCCACCATGTCCATCTCATTGGTGATAGACTTTTGGCTACTTCTTCCTAATATCTCCAGTATAATTCTAGGTTCTGAAGCATCTTCCTAGGTAGGGAATTGATGTGGCTAGAATGAATTTAGTTCCATAGGAACATGTGAATCATAAAACTCATCTCGGAAGAAGAACTTAAATGCATTAGTAAGACCCTTTACCTTAATGAGAGCTTTTATTGAGTGATTGTAAAAATGTCCAAGGTAGGACCATTTATAGTCACAAGATATTTTAAAAGAAAATACATTTGAAACCTTGTACCAAGTATTTGACTTGAAACTATTTTGACTTTGCTCAACATATTCATCTTTCTTTTCTAGGACTTGGACATACTCAAGATCAAATATTTGTAAAGCATTTTCCCATGAATTCTTATTGAAATCCCTATCTTTCTTATTTACAAATTATCCTACATCTTGAATTCTTGAATTATGCTAATAATATAGTTGTACCCCTGTCAAGCTCCATATAAGCCAATAAATCCTTTGATATTTTTTGTTTCTTATATATTGTAAAACATTTTCCTTTTAAAAATCCATGGTATGACTTGACAACATTATTTGTGTGTTGTTATGACTAGGGAACATCACAGAATGCTTTATTGCACATTCTTGTAAATAAAAGATTAATGAATAAAAATAAGCACTAAAACATAGGAAAAATGTATATGGCTATGAATATGAATTATTATGTAATAATATTAAGGAATAAAAACTCCCTAAATTTGTCTCCATTTAATCACTGTTGTTTTAATTATTTAATGAACTATGAGTTTTGTTGAAACCTTTCAATAAATTTATCTATTTCTAGAACAACGTCTACAATATTTTTTCATTCAATTATAATATGATTCACATGATTACCCATTGTTGTTCTCTAATTGGAATCTCTAACTTTTGTTGCCAAGTTTTTTCTCCATGCCCTCAAAACATGTCAAATGCATAAGAAAATTCTAATCCAAAAAATAGACATGATAAATTATCAAAGTTTAGCACATGTTAAGATATCTCAAACAAAGGTAGCATGATTTCAAGTATTTTTTTAATGCCTTAAAAGTTACCTCATTGCATTCATATCTACCTTTGAGCCATCTAGCATGAAAGGATTCACTATCCAATTAGGCTCCCTAGCCTTGCCTATTCAATGGAGCTTTGAAAACCAAACTATTATATTAGTTTTGATGCATTATGAGGATATCACCCATGCAATTAAAAATTCATTAAAATATGACTCAAAAGATATAACTGTATGAAGATTAAAATGAAAAGAGAACCAGAAATTTGTAATTAGTTAATGTATAATTCTACTATGGCACCAACAATTTTTAAAATAGAATAATTGCATTCATTATTGAAACTTATGCCATAATAGTTAGTGTTGAATGTGGAATCCATGGCAAGGTTACTACATTGAAATAGAGGTATAATCTTTTTAAGCATCCAAGGTGATTACAACTCAAGGATTAATGGGACACATTGTTCTTGGTTTTCTTCCTAGTAGTAAAAGAAAAAATCACTTGTTATTTGGTACCATAGTCAGGTACTAATTTTATCATGCTTACTTTTCTTGTAATTAGGGGTTACATTTTTGCAAATGTTGTAGATGTCTCTTTTAATAAGAAAGATATCCCTCTCTCTTGATACCCAAACTCCTATCCTTCCATAACCATATATTTGATATACCTCTCATAGATGAGATCTATTGGTAATCCTTCTTTTCATAAAGAAACTATCTTCTAATGCACCTCACTGGAAATGTGTATGGATTGTGAGCTTCTTTAATTTGTCATGGGACCAAGCAAGCCATGACAGTAAGCTCCTAATGTGTCAATATGATTTATTTCTTGATATATAATACATGTAACACTATCATATCCTCTCATATAGCAAACTATGAAATGACATTTACAACCAATCTTTCTTCTAGTCTTATTTCTTTTTCTACCTTCCATGGGTGCTATCACTATAGTAACATTTGGTCCATATTGACAATGATAACTCATAAAAAACATATTAAAAAAGGGATCATAGAATTCTAAATTGTGCATCTCTATATTATAAGAAATTATTAGAAGAATACATAGTAGTAGTGAGTAACTTACATTATGTGACTTGTGTAATGGTTTGCTCATAAGCGAGTCCCCTTTGTCCATTTTTATTATTTTTTAGTTCCATAGAAAAATTCTCAAGGAAAGATCTCATTCTTTGATTCAAGTTTAATAAAATCATCTACACTTTCTCTATGTATCCAAGCAAATGCATCATCGTAGAAATAAGACCATTTGTGACATCTTTTCCCTGGATGTCATAGTAAACATCAAATGTACAATATATTAGACATTATGCATATGAAGAAAATATGCCAAATGTGAAATATATGTGATATTTGACATTATGTACAAATGAAATAATAGGGAAAATGCAAAAAAGGAATGAACATAATGCTTTATTGATATGGAATAGAGTATATGTATTGTGCTATGAGAGTGTTTCTCAAGGATCTCTTCCTTTGACATTTATCCCTTAGAGACAATCCAACAATACCATCATAGTTAGGCCTATAACCTAGTCAGAAGGGATGGCTAGTCCACTTCATGTCTCACTTCATCTAGCTCCTTTGACTTACCTATACTAAATTTTCCTCTCCATGATGGCATGACCTCTAACCCCATGTATAAATTCCTTTGGTCAAATCCCCAAAGGTCACCTTGAGAGACATGTCCATTATTACAACATGCCCTTTTAGTTCTTAATCAAAATACCCTTTCAAGCCTTGTTAAGATAGCAATAAAACTTGTTATGAAGAGACACCATCTTCATTAGGTAGCATCATCATTTAGGAATGGGAATGTGACAATCAACCCTCAGGTTTTTCTTGTCCTCAAACGAGTCCACATTCTCTATGTTTTTCTAGCTCTAATGTTTGCTTTCATGATCCTATGCTATAATAATTTGATTTCTCCTTTGAACTTGAAGTTGTTTCTTGCTTATCCTACAAATAAGATATGTGTGAGAAGAATATATGGAAAATTAAATAATACTTTATTAATACTTACCTTATTTTTTAAATATATTAATAAGAGGTGAATTAAAGATCTACCAACCACCAATCACAAGTCCTAACTAGGATCACACAAAGTGCAACTTGGATCTGGTTACCCAAGTGAAGAGAGAGTAAATTCTTTATTTCCAATTTTTATTATCTTAAATATTTTACTTATCTAATTGAAATATAAATTAATACTAAGATCATCAATAAAAGTAAGATGAGATAATTCTTGATCTTGATTAGCCTTATGAACTAATGAGAGTAATTTTAATTCTACCATAAGTGGTATATGATTAGATGATCTTGTACGGGATGGCAAGGGTTGATCTTGATTCTTCTACATTTCTTCTTTAGAAATTAACTCTAGTAATTTGGTAACTTGGAAGAATCGGACATCATACCAAATATGATCTAAAGTCTCAATGAAGAATGTCGTTGATCCATCTTCATTAATCATAGCAAAGTAGTTGGTAAACTATGGTTCTTGATGAGCACTATCCATCAATATCATCTACTCTTAAATTTTAGAATCTAATTTATCTATTGAAGATTCAAAATAAGTAGAATATGTACTAGCTAATAGAATTGCATGTTGAATTGATGGAAACATCTTTTTCAAATTAGGTTCATTGTCTAAGGATTCCTTTACACATCGATATTTTAAGAATTGATAAAGACCACTTCCAACTTTTGCATTAAAGTCTCAACAAATAATAAATGGAATTGGATTAGTATAACTTACAAATATCTTATTTTTCAAATGTTCTTATATTTTCTTAATCAAGTATGCTTCTTGACATAGTCTAACATCTAAACATGTTGATTTGGCAATTTAATGTATGTTGACTATGCATACATATCTTCTTGATGGATTGACTTTAAGAATAATTGCCAAGGCTATGTCATTTTTCCAAAATCTTGACTATTCTTTCCCTAGCATTACTTGAAGTTCTAGAATTTTAGAAATGATATTTTCTAAACTTCATTTAAATCTTTGTACAAATTCAAAGTTGGTTTCCTTATAAAAGATTGCACAATCATCCATGTTCTGATTTATGCAATATGCTAATCTATACGACTCAAAAGAAGAACTCCCATATGAACCTTTTTCCTTATAAATGACTATGTATCCCATATTTTTCAAATTTGGTTGGGATTCATATAGAAACTCCCATGGTAAAACTTCTTGTAGGCATAAAACATCAACATTTAAATCTTGTAACTCTACTAAAATGCATGGGTATCAATATTCATGCCAATCTAAGGCTCATGATGGACATAGTTGATATTGTTTTTTACTCACTAGGGATCTTGCAAGCACATTGTATGTTGCAACTTTCATTCTGATTCTTGGATTCTCCTCTAATTCATTTCTTTTCATGGGTATCATACATTTTTTGGAGATGAGATTTCTAGTTTCCATATTGTTCTACCACATGATTGATTGCAAAAAAAATTAATATACTTCTTTCTGATAATTGAAAACCATTATTTTTCATTGATTGATTATCCAACTGATACATCCACTGATTTATTGAGTGATAATCAACTAATACTAATTGATGAACTGTGATATTGCATCTGTGATATCATAGCCACCACACGATATCGTGTCCTACCTCGTCTTCTATAAATAAGAGGTGGCACCCTTGGTTTCCACATGTTAGATCTTAGACCCTTATCCAAACGTTTGCAATTTTTTTATTCTAGAGTTAGAATTATTTCTGTATGGCTGCAATAGGAGTCATAGAGTGAATGGATCTTTATTCGAGCAATTTGTACCTAAGCATAATTTTGTGTATGGTAATAAAGATGAACTTTTTCATAAACCTTGAAACAAACATATTAAGTTAATTAGTAATTAATGATTGTTTAATGATTTCCTAGTTAATATCTTTCTCAACCTTTAATCCCCTTATTTAAATACACTTAGTAATATTTAGCACTTGGTAACCCAGTAATGATTAGCATTTGGTAATACCAACAACATTACGCTAGTTCAAGATGTGTATGGAAAGTGGAAACTGATACTGGTGTTAGGAATATTTAGAATTAGTTAATGAATAGCTAATGTAAGTTAGCCACTTAGTATTCTCTCCCTTTCCTTTATTAGAAGAAGACATAAAAAGAAAAAAAAGCCATAAAAATCACATACCTCAAGCTTACTTAACCATACAACCATGACCATACAAGTAAGTTTGAAAAGACAACGATTGATTACCTTGAGTGTTCCATTAAGGTGCGTAAGCACTTAGTCCTTGGAGTTTGACTGAATTGCACATGAAATGCTTGTATTCGTATGGTTGAGTGTAGGGGTACCTTGCCACTCATCATTTGCGTCATTGCCAAGGACTTAGTTGTTTGTGCGCTACATACAACATAGGAAATCATTCATATCATTGGAGTATTAGAATGAACCCTTAGGGTTAATCAAGAAAAGAAAACATAGTGGTACATTGCACACTAAATGAACAAGATGTATTCTTCTTTGCATAAGAGCACTTTACCACCTAGGACTAATAGAGGAGGTAGTCAGCAGTGTAATACACATAACCAGGATTCACCAGTTCCTCAATAGTTTTGTGTGGTATATAATCATCTTGATTAGTATGTGCCCGATTTCACCTTTATCCTCCACCAAGATGAACAACTACGTTGGAGAGACTTGGAGGGTAACATAGTGTTGGCTCTAGATCGATCAATTCCCAACATGCTTCTTCATGCTCTCCCATGAATAGGCACGCTTCTTTTATATGCAAAATACATTTCCCATGATCATGACTCAAGAGACTATCACCCCAGAGAAGCACAACATCAAAGGGACTTGTGACAAGAGAGATACCATACATCTTTGAAGGGTAAATGGCCCCATGATGGTCCATACATTTTGAGCAAAATTGAGGATGGTGAACTTGCCTCTACGGGTTCCCCACAAAATGATGTTCCTCCTTCTAACATTGGTCAGGAAGTGGTGTATTAGAACCTCCACTTCACGATTCACAATCCTAGTTTTGATGCCCACAACCATGAAGTGTTCAACAAAGCAACACGAACACACAATAAGGATGGATGTTCTGATCGTGATCACGATCAAGCTTGAGACCACCAAAGAGAAGGTAGAACACACCATCATGGAAATGGTTCTCCTCTTCTTCACCTTCATCATCACTTTCATCCTCTCCTTTAGTGTCCGAATGCAATCATAGGAAAACCAATCATGAGGATAAGGGAAAACAAAATGAAATTCATTGACAACATAGTCGAGAGTGAGGACAAGGGCACTCTAAAGAATCAAGGCATAGAAGAAGGTAGAGTAGGGAATTGTGTAGACACCATAGACACTACAAAAGAAACGATCACAAAGAACCCCTACTCACAACTAGGAGCATTTTAGATATAATGGAGGCCATAAGGATTCTGACAAGGCACAAAAAAGATAGTAGGATCAGGAGGTTAGACATCAACAACATCTCACGATTTGAAGGGGATACAACATTGATCCTCAAAATCATCTACAAGCATTCTACGATGCATGTGCCTTGCAAAACATAGAAAATGAATGGCTAAAACTAATGTTATTCCCAAGGACATTAGTGAAAGAAGCTAAAAGCTGGTACCGATCCGTAAAATCGGAATCCATTAGGAGATGGAGTACAATGTTAGAAATATTCAATGATAAGTACCAAACGTACTCCCATGTGTCTAACCTTTGGAAGCAAACCAAAGGATGGAAGCAAGGAAATCATGAACCCTTAGATGCAGCCATGGGCCACTATTATGCACTGTTACATTGTTGCCCTTGCCATGGTTATTCACAGCAAGATCAACTATGCCATCTCATGGATGGACATAGGCATGAAACAAGAAGAATCCTTGGGACATATGCCCAAGGAAAGTTATCGGAGCTTTGGTCTCATAAAATCTATAGACTACTATAGCAAGTTTCCAAAGAAGAAGGTGAGCTATAGAAAAGAGAAAATGTAGAAGAATACAACCAAGACCCTTCCCTCTAGAAAAAGGGAGTGAGATTTTGTGAAGAGGAGAAAGAGTCACCATTTGAAGAGATGGTGAATAGAAAAACTTTGCCTCTCCAAAAGTTAACATCAAAAGTATCAGCAAAGGTAGACCAAATGTAGGACTCCCTAGATAGTAGGTTTGAAATATTCTTAAGATTGTAGAGGATTCTAGGGAGCAAGGTAGTGATCGTGACAAAAAGAAAAAGAGGGAAGTGAAAATGCACGTAACAAGGGTAAGGGTAAAATGGCCATCACAGAAGCGGTTGTGGATTCAAAAATAGAAAATGATAGTGGATGTAAGATATGCCAATATGACCATCCTAAGGGATGTTTCCTAGTAATCTCACATCTACAAGATTTTGGGGTGTATGCACTCAATCCATGACTAAATAAACAGAAAACACCTCGGTGGTTACCTTATCCCCAAGATAACCCAAGGTGGTTCCATCATATTATCCAAGTGGAACTCTACCATAACTCAGTATGCAACATTAACAGTGGCAATACCCATAGTCATGGGGGATGCCACCAGCAAGGCAACTTGACCCATATGGCTACTACGTGCAACATCCAATCTCTCCACATGACTCTATTAGCCACGTTACACCAAAAAATAACTACCAAGCCCATGAATATCTTAGAACTCCTTTTCCCAGGGAAGATAACCCACAAACATACCATCCTGCAAATCCATCTGTAGCTCTCACACCAATAGCTCCATTACCACCTACTCTAGGAATGCAAGGGAAATTCCCTACTCAACCATAGCAATGCAATGCCACAAGGGCTATAAATCCTCAACCTACTATTGGTTCTGAAAATCATATGATGAAAAGACCTTTATTCAAAACCAATAGTCCAACCAAGCCCTTACAAGCATAAGTGGTTAAACCTTGAAACACCTCTCCATTAAATAAAGCTTCAAACCTCCCTTCAAGTCAAATACTGAGATCAACACATACGGTTATGTTAAAACATGTCGTTACTGATTGAATCAAAGTTGGCCATCTTCCTAGGAAATTCTCTAACCTTGGAAGCCCTCTAATCTATCTCCAAATTGCTAGGAATGAGCCATGAAAAGCTCTTCTAGATTTAGGTTCTGGAGTCAACTTAATATTACAAGAAATGTATAAATCCTGGAACCTGCCTCCATTGAAGAAGAGCAATATTCACTTAGAGCTAGCTAACCAATCCATCACTGTTCCTTTGGGACTAGTGGAGGACATCATCATCATTATGTGAGGGTGGTCGTACCCAGCTGATTTCCTGGTGATACAAGTAAATAATAGTAAAGGGGACTTCCCAATCATAATGGGAAGGGCATGGCTAAGTACTATAGATGCATGCCTAGGAATCTATGATCTTTCCCTAGAAATATCCAAGGAAAACACTTTCAGAAAGATCAAGAAGAAGAAGGTTCTATGCATCACATTCAGTGACATAGGGTGCAATTGTGTGTATAGATCATGGGTTGTGCAAAGTTTAGCATTACTTGCATGCAACCAGTGTGCACAAGACATTAACATACAAAAGTGGTTGTATGAAGTAGCCACACAACAAGAAGACACCTAGTGGCTGATAGCTGATCAAGAGAGTAGCTCACTCATGTGCATAGAACTAACTAAGGGAATAAATTGTGCTTACATCGAAAGCATAGATGCACTATAGCAAGTCCACTGCCAAATTTCAAGTCTTAACCTTAAAAATACCAACTAGGGGAAGTTGGAAATTCCTAAAAAATTTAAAAAAGAGCCCCTAGAATTGAAACCATTACCCACCAATCTGGAATATATGACCTATAAAAATGGGAAACCAATGATCATCAACATAAGA
This sequence comes from Gnetum montanum, assembly GCA_015680685.1. Taxonomy (NCBI): domain Eukaryota; kingdom Viridiplantae; phylum Streptophyta; class Gnetopsida; order Gnetales; family Gnetaceae; genus Gnetum; species Gnetum montanum. Next base: position 630,957 of record MNCI01017303.1, read on the forward strand.
CTTGCTCCCAAACGAAAGGAAAGGCTGCTAAAATTGATAAACAAGTGGTCAAAAGCCTTTGCCTAGTCATATCCTGAATTAACTGGAATAGAACCTAGGATATGCCAGCATAGGATTTACACTAACACCTCCATGAAACCTTGAAAACAACCATAGAGGCAATTGAACCCAAAATTAAAGCAAGTAGTAAAAGAAGAAATAGAATAGCTTCTTAAGGCTGGGTTCATATATCCCATTGCTGATAGTGAATGGGTTAGCCCTTTGGTAATCATACCTAAAAAGGGAGGCAAATGGAGGATATTCATAGATTTTAGGCTGCTAAACATGGTAACATTTAAGGATCACTTTCTGTTTCCATTCATTAACCAAGTCTTAGACACCATTGCAGGGCATTGCTATTATAGTTTTCTAGATGGCTATAATGGGTACAACCAAATACGGATAGCCCCAAAGGACCAAGCCAAGACAACATTCACCAGTCCTTGGGGAATGTTTGTATATAAAAAAATGTTGTTTGGCTTGTGTAATGACCCTGCCACATTTCAACGCCTAGTTCTAAGCATATTACAATAGCAAATAGGGGAGTAGAAGTCTTTATGGACAACTTCCCCACCTACAGAACAAGTTTTGATCAAGCCTTGGACCAATTAGAGAAAGTACTAAAAAGATGTGTAGAAACCAATCTAATGCTCAACTAGTAGAAAAGACATTTAATGGTCCCAGAAGGCATAGTACTTGGGCATAAGGTTTCACATGAAGGAATAGAGGTAGACCTAGATAAAGTTAGGGTCATCCAAGACATCACCCGTTAACCCGAAACTGTTAAAGATATTCAATCATTTCTTGGACACACTAGCTATTATACGAGATTCGTTGAGAACTTCCCCAAGACTTCCAAATGGTTGGTAGAGCTAACCAAGAAGGACATAAGTTTTGAGTGGACTAGGAAATGTGAACGTGCATTCCAAACCCTGAAACAAAAGCTAGTAGAAACTCCCATTGTACAAGCTCCTGACTAGTCCCAACCATTCCACATCATGACTGACACATCCAATTATGCTTTATGAGCCATACTTACATGGTTAGATGATCAAAAATGCCTGTATTACATCCATTGTGCAAGTAGACGAATTTTTAGTGCACAACTTAACTACACAACTACTGAGAAAGAATTAATGGCTATAGCGTTTACGCTGGATAAGTTCAGGCACTATGTGTTAGGTTACAAAGTGTTTATTCACACATATCATACTACAATCTGGTTCCTTATGAAAAACCCAATGGTTAGTCCTTGCATTATATGATGGCTAGTAATCCTACAGGAGTTTGATCTAACGATGGTTGATCGAAAAGGCACCAAGAACGTAGTTGCAGATCATTTATCTCAGTTGCACTAGGATAGAAAAGAGGATGAATATGTAATGTCTGATCATTTCCCTGATAAAGCCCTCTTTGCTAGTGTAGTGAATAATCAACCCATGGAAATGAATTGGTATAGTAGTAGTTTCACCTATCTCCTTACTCAACCAACACCATAGGAATTGGACCCTAGGAAGAAACAATAGTTTCTTCACAGAGCCAAGTACTTCATGGAGATCAATGGACAACTTTACAAAGTATGTCTTGATGACTTGGTTCTTTCATGTGTGCCCGAGGTAGACCAACTAAGATTTCTCCAAGATGCTCCTGAGGGCCTTTTTGGAGGTCACTGTGCAGGGAGACAAATGGCTATTACGATCTTGCTTGTAGGATATTACTGGCCAACATTATTTCGGGATGCCCATCAATTTGTCCAATCTTGTGAGCACTGTTAACGTGATGGGGGAATAAATGCTAGAATGGAGGATCCACAACAATGGATTCAACTGTTAGAACCCTTTGACATTTGGGGAATAGACTTTATGGGGCCCATTACACTAATGTCCAATGGAAAAGATTACATTGTTGTTACCATAGACTATTTGAAAAAATGGGCTGAAGAAGCTATTGTTAAAGACTGCACATCATCCATAGCTATACGATTTTTGCAAAAATAAATTATAAATAGGTTTGGTGTGCCACATGCACTTATTTCAGATAATGGAACACACTTCACAGGTGCAACTTTTTGAAAGCTAATGCAATGCTTAGGGGTTGAACATAAACTGACTACACCTTACCACCTCCAAGCTAATGGACAAGCTATGGTCAGCAATAGAGAGATCACTAAAATATTGACTAGAACAATTAGCAAATATAGGTGAGATTGGAGCACTAAACTGAATGATGCTCTTTGGGCATACCGCTCCACCTAGAAACTCCCTATATGCTATTCTACCTATGAGTTAGTATACAGAAAGCTTTCAATGCTTCCGATTCAAATAAGGCTCCATACACTATCAATAGTTTGTGACCTTCACCTCAACCTTGATCTAGCACAAAAACAAAGGTTGAAAACTTTAAGCATGCTAGATGAAAATTGATTAGCTGCCTTCTCATCAAATGAGTTGCATAAAGCATATAACAAGCAACATCATGAATTGAAAATTTAAAAGGTTAAGTATCAACCAGGAGATAAGGTTCTCTATTGGAACCCCACACATGTGCCACAACGCACAAAATTTCAAACACTATGGGAAAGATCTTACATTATTTATGTAACCTTTCCTTCAGGGGCCATGATCATATATAAACCTGAGAGCCTTGATAAGAGATTATTAGTCAATGTGCAATAGACAAACCCTTCCATGAATTTAGAATGGCCAATGCACATAATGCCTCTATAAGGGGACAACCACACTCACTATTTTGGATCTCCTCCTTCCAACTTAGTCATTGGGGGAGATGACCACCTTTGCTAACCATTTGTGGCCCTCAGTTCCTTTTTAAGTTTTTTTTACACAATTTGTTTTGTTTTTTTTATACAAATTTCTTTCATTTTTCTTGTTTTTTTTTGCACCATCATTATACTTTCTCATTTCTTTATGTGACTTTGTGTTTTTGTTTTTCTTTTGTTAGATTCATCACCTAATAAGTGCTCATGATGGTGGTATGAACTGTATTCTAGTGATTGCTAATGTTTGGTTTTTACCTTTGAGTTATAATGCTAATACTAAGGTATGGTTCTTTTGATATAACAGGAAATGAATCCAAGTCATCCATGCATCCATAAATTTCTATGGTCTCTCTTGGCTTGGAATTGTACAATCTCCTTCTCTAATAATAAAACTTTTAACGAATTGGTAATTGGGAATTTCTTAAACTAAGGAAGTACTCAAGGATTGAAATGGCTATGACTTCAAGGGATTTGATGCATTTGTGCTAGTTATTCTCCTGGGTACTTAGATGTTTTTCTTCTGGAGTCTTTTTACCATTTCATCACTGCTCCATTAACAGAAAGCTAAGCTAATAAAAATAAAAAATACATCTTTTCATGGTGTGGTTCTCACACAAAAAAAATGGTGAGAATTCAAAGCACCCCCCTTAGATAATATAATCATCTGGGCTACAAGCACTTGTTATGGAATTGAACAAACATAGTCCCTCTAACTAAGGCCCTCTCTTGCTCCCTACTTCTCCTTCAGAATGATGTTGAATCGTTGGTGGAAGCATTCTTGTTACTTTAGGTAGATGGATTAGCCAAGTGTATTAATGTGAAGTCATTGGATGTAGCTTGTTTGAGGCTGGATTTGGAATGAGATCTACTCAGTTACATTAACCATAAATACACAAGGGGTTGTACACCACCTTATTCTTGGGACTCCATTCCATTCTCTTCTTCTTTCTCCATTTCCCACTTCATTGTCGATTGTATCAGTAGTCTATATTTTGGTTGATGCATTGTTTTCTCTTTAGAAAATTCTTGTGGTTAAGTCTTTAACTTTTTCTTCAAAATGACATTCCTAGAGCCTATAGACTCTTTGAATGTGGGTTTGTCATGTCATAAAGGTCATGATCGTACTTTGGGGAGGACCCCCTAGTATTCCTATTTGGTGCATCAGTTGACTTCTTACCCTTAAACATTCTCGCAATCAACATTTTATTTGTTTCATTCCCATTTCTGACATCTATTATTATTGGCATTGTTGTTGTTTCTTTTCTTCCATCTTTCTCATTCCTTATCTTTTTCCATTCTATCACTATAGGAGGATTTCTCTTAGTCATGGGGGACTTGGTCCAATTTTTTCTAACCCCTACACCTTGGGTAGTCACCAATGTTATATTTCTAGAATTTGTATTTGCCATATCACAACTCAACCAATGGACCTTACACCAAAGAAAGGTATCGACTGTATTATGACTTAATTATTCTTGCTCATATGTGACTATGTTGTGTGTGAAAATGGCAATCATACAGTAACGAACTGGACCTGGAGGAAACACTTAGGATGGACTGGTGCTAGAGTAGTCATGCAAGGAACAACATTGATGGCATAGCTATGGATGGATAACAGAAGGTGTAATCTTGGTAATTGGTAGCAACACATCTTCTTCTTCTCTCTCTCCCTTTCTTCTCTCTCAGTTGCCAAATAAGGCTGGATGTCAATTAGTGTTCACTCTTGTAATCATGAATGCTAATGTTGCCATGTATTGTAATGTTGATCTGTTCACATGTAGTCCCATTCACCATTAATTTTCATTCAAGTCAATAATCCCATACCTTTCCAATATTTTTTAAGGAACTCAAGGATGAGTTTTCATCTAGCCATGGGGGTATGATAAATTGTGATATCGCATCCACGATATCATAGCCATGACACATTACATCCTACCTCATCTTCTATAAATAAGAGACAGTGCCCTTGATTCCCACACACTATATCTTAGACCCTTAGCCAAACTCTTGCAATTTTTTTATTCCAAAGTTAGATTTATTTTTGTATGCCCGCAATAGGAGTCATAGAGTGAATGGATCTTTATTCGAGCAATTTGTCCCTAAGCACAATTTTGTGTACGGTAGTAAAGAAACAATTTGTGATAAACCTTATAGCATATAGATTAAGTTAATTAGTAATTAATTATTATTTAATTATTTCCTAGTTAATATCTTTCTCAACCTCTAATCCCCTTAGTTAAATACATTTAGTACGATTGCTTCGAGAATGCATGTAGTGCTTGGTAACCCAGTAACAATTAGCGTTTGGTAATCCTAGTAGCATTACACTGGTTCAGGATGTGTATGCAAAGTGGGAATGGATACTGGTGTTAGGAATATTTAGAATTAGTTAATGAATAGCTAATGTAAGTTAGCCACTTAGTTTTCTCTCCCTTTTATTTATTATCAGAAGACATAAAAAGACAAAAAACTATAAAAATCACATACCTCAAGCTTACTTAATCATACAACTGTGAACATACAAGTAAGTTTGAAAAGACAATGATTTATTAACCCTGAGTGTTCCATTAAGGCGTGTAAGCACTTAGTCCTTGGAGTTTGACCAGATCACACGTGAAATGCTCATATTTGTATGGTTCAGTGTAGGGGCACCTCACCACTCATCACTAATTCTCCAGCTACTTATAGTAAAATTTAACTATATTATGTAATTTTAGTAACATTATTCTCATTATCTAAACTCTTAATGACCTTTCTATCTCCCTTAAGAACATTGACTCAAGAAATGTAGCTAATAACCTGCCATAGAGACCTTAAGGCTATCATCAAATTATTAAGTGTTTGGATGATAAATCTAACCTCACCATTAAGTTTAGAAGGGTGAAAAATGTTGGAAATGACTATTCATATGTTGAGAAAGAACATTGTATGCTTGAATGATGCCAAAATTAATCTTTGAGGGTCTCTAGGTACTATATCAAGCAAGTGGTAAAAACTAATTTTCAAGATCTCCTACGATAGATCTAACTTTACCATTGTGTTTGAATGTTTGAAAACTATAGGAAACAACTCTTCATTCACCAAAAAATACTTTCAAAATCATATGATATTGCAAAATCTTTGGTGAGAAAAACAAGACTTCCTGAGAGGTTGTCCATCCCAGTTCTACCCTACGATAAGAGTGTTTAAATGTGGAATTTTTATCTTTGTTGCTGCCAATGCACAAAATTCAAATTTTTGAAATTTTTTTTTGAATTTTTTTATTTAAATAACCATTTGATGAAGGAATTTTGAATTTTCCATCAATTGATAAAAATTTTAATTTTTTGTTAGGTGATAGAGAATTTGTTGTTTCATGCCAATGGTAGTAATGGCCATGGTGGTGTGCCAACGGTGACTACTAGGTGGCTGAGTGATAGATGACAATGGAATAAAAAACATAGATGAGGCAAGCAATGTCGTAGATAGAGATGCATTTTGGTGATGGTGGGAGTGAAGTCAACATTAGAAGAGGGAAGTAATGATTAGCGGTAGGGGAGGCAATGATCGACAGCACAAGAGGTGATGACTAACAACATGGAAGGTGATGATCCATGACATGGAAATCGATGACTAGTGGTGCAATAGGTGTTGATTAATGGTGTTGAAGGCAATAGAGGGCATGCATGTAGGGCAAAAAATGTAGTAGAGGATGATGTGCAAGTGTAGTGAAATGGTTCATGTTTGTAAGGCATGCATGGCTGATGGCACAAGCCATGCATTAAAAGATGTATGGCACAGGTTGTGGCTCTACCCCTCCTGACCATACTAGGATTAGGGTTTGAGGTAGCGGTAGAAGGTTTCTAGGCATGACGATAGTTGTGCAATAGGTAGTGCATAATAGTAGAAAATGACAAGGCAAAGTAGGTGGGCATAGTAGTGGAGCATCATGGCATGGGGCCAAAATAGCAGCAGTGTAGAGGTGGAGTGACATAGAGTGAGGCAGGCAACGTGCCACATGGCAGGAGCTATAGGTGGCCTGTGCGTTGCAGTGGTCCTATTAGGCTAGCATGACTTGCAAGACTAGCATGGCCCTTGCAAGGCCAATGTAGCCTACTTGGCCCTTGCAGGCTGACATGATCTGCAATTTTTTTTATTTTTTATTATATTATTACTATTATTATTTTTAAATTTATTAATATATTATTTAGTTTTTTATTATATCTATTTTTTATTTCATTCATTTTTAATAGTTTTTTAATGTTGGAGGGTCATGATTTAAACCCATGACCTCCCACTTAATTTTTTTAACTTATTATTATTATTTTATTCCACCTTGCCTTGGAAATTGATGTGGTGATTTGGCCAATGATAGGGCAAAGCTTCAATGTTAGTAAATGGCATTTTTTGGTTAATTATTGACACTAAAATTTTGATAATTTTTAAATTTAAATAATAAATTAATACTATTTTAATGCATATATAATGAGAAACTTTAAACATAAATATCTTTCAAACCATAAGTTCGATCAAGATGAATCTTGTACCATTGGAATTATTTTGATGAGTACAACATGTTGGACATACTATTAGGTTTCAAAAATGAATTTTATTTTTCAAGAATTAAAAGGATCAAAATAGCTTATTTTGTTCAACTAACATTTATAGGTTGATATATGGTAACTTGAGATCTTCTATATTACTTGAATAATGAATTTCAACAGAATAAGATTAATTCATGTCATAGTTACTAACATTGTTTAAATAAATTTAATAATGATCCTCATTAATTGGTAATTATAGTATAAAGATGGGTAAGAGTTACCTACACTAGTATATTTTTATCTTACCAACATCTGTTGTAATCTAAGAATCTTAATGAGGCATGATTAGATATCACAAACATATGGTACATCCAGTAATGATCAATGGCATTCCATATTTTGTGATTTTAAGGTTCATCATTAGGTTCATGTTGTAGTTAGTAAATGGTTCTAAATGGCCCTTTGATCGTGGTTTGCTCTTACACCTATTATGGCATCCCATCCCTAGATGTCATGGAAAATATCAAATATACAATATATTAAACATGATGCATACAAAGAAAATATACCAAATGTGAAATATATGTGATATTCAACATTATGTATAAAGAAAATAATAGGAAAAATGTGGAAAGAGAAAGAAAATAATGCTTTATTGATATGGAATAGTGTATCTGTAGTGTGCTCTGAGAGTGTTCCTTGGGGTTTTTTTTCCTTTGGCATTTATCCCTTAGAGGTAATCCAACATTTCCACCATGGTTAGGGCTATAACCCAGCCAAAATGAATGGCGATTCCACTTCCTATCCCACTTCACCCAACTCCCATGACTTTCCTATACTAGCTTTACCACTCCATGTTACCATAACCTATAACATTTTGTATAAATGCCTTAGGTCAAACCTCCAAAGGTCACCTTGAGAGACATGTCCATTATTACAACATGACCTTTTAGGTTGTAATCACAACTACCCTTTTAGGTCTTATTATGATAACAATAACATTTTTTATGAAGAGACACCATCCTCATTAGATAGCAACATCATTTGGAAATGGGGATGTGATACCATTGAATATCATATTTTGAAAAATTCCTTGATAGGGGATTGCCATGTAGTTTCCTAAAAACTAACACGTTGTTGTCTTCCTTGTATTTTTCAAAGATTTTACATAGTAGAAATCCAACATATCAAAATTTCAGATAGCATATTCATTGCTTACACAAGATGAGTTGATTGAAATGAGAGAAAGCAGTGTACCTTATTAGCAATTGTTGTTATAGAAGACTTACATAGTGTACAATCTATTTACCATAGCAAGATTGTCCTTCAATGATAATGTCATTACTCATGCAATGTTCTTCACTTTCTTGCCATGCTCTACATCCTCCATGCTACTAAAGAAATGTAATAAATTAACAAATTTTTCTAAAAGTATTACACAATGTACTGCCAATCAACATAGGTACATCATCAAGCCCTTGACCTTCTTAATGAAATATCTTCAACAAGATTGGCCTTCATTACTCATGTAATGAGAAATAATCTTCACTCTTTTCCCATGCTCTATGTTATTTTGGTGGTTTATTTGCACAAAATGAGATAATAAATTGTTTGAGGTGGTTTTTATTTTTAACTTCATACCATCGATGCAACCTTATGCATGTTGCATATAGACTATGATCTGCATATAACAATATGAATTGTAATTTATTGGAAATCTTTCAAGGGACTACAAGTATCATTGTCCTACATTTTGGAAAGTGAGAGCCAATGGGAATAGTAGTTTCATGTAATTTTAACCAAAATTCATTCTAGAAGGTAAAAAATGCTTAAAATTTATGCCCACCAAAAGGCATGATACCTCACAAAAGACATTAGTACATGAACTACAAGAAGTTACGACTAGCATTAGTTCATACTCTGCATAGCATATAGAAAAACCCTAGCATATAACATTCAATACTAAAAAACAACACTCAAGGTACAACAACCTCTTGGGATACCAATACCTCTATTGTAAACATAGTATTTAATTCGAAAATTTATGAATAGTTATTAGATGATAGTTAAGAATGATGAGTTGGAAACCTAAGTATGACATTAGGAATTGTAAAAGTTTTCTTGTTGGATAAATTTAATTCAACTAATCTAATGGGTGTAGCTTGAGCCTCATGTTACCTGTGGTCTATTGTAAGAGGCTCAATAGTAATGATTATCTATTGGAAGAGTACAAAATTTTTCTTACATGTATTTTATATATGTATAGTAGGTTATATAAGAACTAGAAATTAAGGTACTTACTATTCTGAAAGAAATACTTAAAATGTATAATAGACAATACTAAAATTACCACCTAAGGCACAATAATCTCTTGGGATACCATCACTTATATTGTAAACCTATTATTTAATTGGAAAAGTTATGAATAGTTATTAGATAAAGGTTAAGTATGATAACTTTTTATGTAATAGAGATGTTAGGAATCATAAAAGTTTTCATGTTTAATGTTAGATAGAGTATGTCATTTTTATTTATGATTTAATGTTAGATCTTTATAACAACATTATGTTACATTAGATTTCAACATTTATCTTACTATAACTCAAACCATAGCATTATCTCCCAGTGACACCAGATGTCACATTGACAATCCAAAAGATGAAAACTTGTTGTAATTTTGATCTATTGAAGGGCACAAAACATTTCAAAAGTCTAGTTTAGGAGGAGTGTGAGAGGCTAAAAGTAGGTTTGAAACTCTAAGCAATTATTCTCTATTGGAAGGTTCGAACACCTTCCAAATGATCCTTTACCTTCCAGAGGATTCTAAGCTACACTTCCTCATAGTTTACTTAGGCCTTGCCACTAGATGATCCTATACCTCCCAGAAATCACAAACTATAAGTAATAATTCCCTACTAGAAGATCTTCAGCGTTCCAAATGATCCTCTAGCTTTTGGGCACCTCAAACTTCAAGCAAATTTTCCCTTTTAGAAGGTTTGAATGCCTTCCAATTAGGACTATGAGGGAGGTACTAGTTGCACTACCTCATAGCTTACCTAGACCTTGCTATCAGATGATCTTCTACCTTCTAGATGCCACAAGCTCTACCCAATTATTCCTTACTAGAAGGTCTGAATGCCTTCCAAAAGGGGCTATAGGAGACTGCTAGTCACACTTCTTTGTATTGTACCTAGAACTTACTTCTAAATGACCTTTTGCCTTTTGGAAGCTTCAAAATCCAAGTAATTATTAACTATTGGAAGGCTTGAGTATCTTCTAGTAGGAACTATAGGAGGCTGCTAGTCACACTTCCTTGGAGGTTACCTTAACCTTGCTATTGGATGATCCTTTGCCTCCAAAAGCCATAAAACTAGAGTAATTATTCCCTGCTGGAAGGTCTCAATACCTTCTAAATGATCTTCTACCTTTTGATAGCCTCCAAATCCAAGTAATTGTTCCATTTTAGAAGGTTTTAATTCCTTTTAATTGTGATTGTGAAATGGGACTAGGTACATTACCTCACTGTACACCTACACCATGCTACTAGATAACCCTCTACCTTTTGGAAGCCACAAACTTAGAGAAATTATTCCCTATTAGAAGGTCTGAATGCCTATTAGAAAGAACTACATGATGGTGTTACTTGCATTACATCACAGTTTGCCTAAAGCATGCTACCAAATGATCCTATAGCTTCCAAAAGCTACAAAATCCAAGTAATTATTAATTTTTCCAAGGTCTAAATGCCTTCTAGATGATCTTGAACCTTCCAGATGGCCCTATTCCTTCTAGTAGCCTTAAACTCTAAGCAACTTCTTCCTTCCAGTAGGGATTGTAGGAGGGTGCTAGTCACATGCCCTCATAGTTTACCTAGACCTTACTATCGATGAATGTTTGCATTTTGAAAGATAAAAACTTGAAGCAATTATTCCTTATTGGAAGATCTAAATGCCTTAGGTTTGATCCTTTAGCTTCCCATATCTTATAAATCCAACCAATTGTTCCCTTATAGTAGGTTTGAATGCCTTCTAATTGTAACTATGAGAGGGCTCTAGTCATACTTCCTTGTAGTTTACCTAGACCTTACTACTAGATGATTTTCTTCCTTCTAGAAGCCACAAACTCAAAGCAATAATTTCCTACTAGAAGGTTTGAATGTCTTTTGAAAATGATTGAGGAAGGATGCTAGTCACACTTCCTTATAGGTTACATAGACCTTACTACTAGATGATTCTCTATCTTTTGGAAGCCTCTAAATGCTTTTGAATGATCTTTTATCTTTTAGATGATCCTCTATCTTCTAGTAGCCTAAAACTACAAGCAATTATTCCCTTTTGGAATGTCTTAATGTCATCCAGTTGGTGATTGTAAGATGCTACTAGTCGTCCTACCTCGTAGGTTGGTGATTTCAAGATCCTCTAGCTTTTCGAAGCTAGAAACACAAAGAAATTATTCGCTACTAAAAGGTTTTAATATCTTCTAGATGATCTTCAACCTTTTGGATGACCCTTTATCTTTCAATAGCCTCAAAGTCCAAGCAATTGTTACCTTTTGGAATGTTTGAGTGCCTTTCGATTGGAACTTCTTTGGGGGGGTGGGGAGGGGGCAGGTAGGGGCATGTGCTAGTTACACTACATCATAGTTAACAATGCACATTAGGAGATGCAATCATATGTGAGTCACTATCCATCATTGTTAGCATGACTATGCATGCATGTCAGCAGGAAACACATTTGTGAGCATGATGATACATTATGCATGTACATCAATAAAAAATTTACAATATACATACCCATGCCCTCACCAACCACATCATAGGCTTTGTAATTGTCTAATGGGAACAATAGTAATCTTGTCCCTCACACACTACTCTGTTGCTTATCTATCACCTCTTGCATATTTCTTGTCCACTGTAGAGATGCCATGGGTGGGTAAGTGTTGATGGGCTTCAATCCAAATATTTCAAATATTGCAAGTTTTAGAAAGATATTATCCAACTTTCAAGCTATAGAAATTTCTATTTTGATTTCATAGCCTAGAAATCAAATTCCCTTAGCTATCTAGAATGTGGGGTAGTGCATGGATACATAAAAATTTCCATTTTTAATTTCATACACTATATAGAGTATGGGGTGATGATATGAACGCTAAATATTTTTAATTTTTGATTTCATATGCTATGTAGCATGTAGGGCCATTGTATGAACATACGAAAATGTCTATTTTTGATTTCATACGATGGAAATTAAACTCCATATGATACATAGTATGTGAGGAACAGAACTACCAATTTCCTTCTCCAAATCACAAATAACATAAGAATGAAAATCAAACAAAGAGGTTTCTATATTTTTCTTTCCATATGCTACATGTGAGAAGAGTGGTGAGAAAATTAATTAGATACATTAAACTTGAACCTAAAATTGACCATGGCATCTACATGGTAAGAAATAGTAATTTTTAACTTTTCTAAATTATTTTGGCCAAGAAAACCTATTAATCTAATAATTTAAAGCCAATTTCCTTTAATTTTAACAATTTATAGCATGCTTTTTCCTAATTTTGACAATTAGTAACATGCTTTATTAGATTTTTGCATATCTTAAATACAAAATGACTTATATATATATATATGTATGTATGTATGTATGTATGTATGTATGGATGTATTAAATTTAATACTATTTGAATCTTGCATACTTGATGTTGTTTAACCTTGTTTGCATATTTTATTTTTTAACCTTATTTTTACTTCATTTTACCTTGTTTTTTCTTTGTTATTACCTTATTTTACTTGATTTTACCTTACTTTTCCTTATAGTGATTCCACCTTGCCTTGTTCAACCTTTTTTTTTTACTCTTTTTTGACATTTTTGATCTTATTTCATTCATTTATTACTATATTTTCCATTATTTCAACATTGTTTAATAATTTTATCATGCAGATGCCACTTGATGTGCTTATGTTGACAAGCAGGATTAAGCTAGGAGGATGAGGAAGCAAATTCAACTAGCCTTAAAGCCTAAATAGATCCTTCTTGTAACATTGTTTAACAAAGTTAACCTTTAATTCCTAAACTGAGAGCCTAAAAGCCTTTGATCATATAAATTTCTTACTTTGGAATGTTCTAACCACTCTTGATCTCGAGATCCAAAACACCACAAAAAATTTCTTGATTGAAGCCCATGATGTTGAGAAGAAAACTTTGAAACTAGGTTCCTTGATAGAATCTAAGTTTTCTTAGACATCATCAAAGCCATGAAAGACAACATTAAAACCTTGATATGGTCTTAATTAGCTCTAACATTGACATGTTTTCTTTTTTTATGATTGACCTTTTGTTTATAGGTTTGAATGAGTACAAATGTTGTTGAAAATTCTTGTGGCCTACAACTAGCAAGCCTGCATGACCTCATATCTCTTTTTGGTATCTCAAAACACTACAAACTTTGTCCTAATCTATAAAGCACCAAACAAAGTGCTCATGTGTCACTAGTTGTAACATATAATGGCCTATGTTTCCTTATAATCATATGTAGCCTATTGTAAGTACATGTATTCTTTTGACATTTTTTTCTTGTCCTCTTAGAGTTGTGCTTGTAGGATGAAGCCTAAAGTCATCATAGAGTGCAACTCATCAGAGCAATGAGTCATCATGTAACCTTGAGATAGCAAGTTTGGTTAGGTTATTCCATTATGCCAAGATTGCTTGCCTCACATAACTTTTGCTACCCCTCTTAAGCCATATCCTCATAGCCAAAATACAACCTTCCTTACCCTAATAACAACAAAGATTTATGTTTAACATTTGTGTACCATGACCTTATGAAATCTTCTTCAACATGCACCACCATCAAGTTCATTGAATATAACACATATCATTCAACAAGAAAAAAAATTAAGTTTAGCCTTGGGAATGAAACTTAGTCAAGGTTGCATTCCCACATGTCATCCCCCCGCCCCCCCAAGCTCCTTAGGAAAAATAGGAAAAATAAAATTTCCAAGAAAGCCAACAAAACAATCAAGACTAAATTTAAATCAATGGCTCCAAAAAAATAAAATGCAGAAGCCTAATGACCAAAGTAGCCCAAGAGTAGAGTGTTGGTTCCTCTAATACATTATCAAGTAGCTAGTAAAGCATGTAGATCACTTTGATCAATAAGCATATCATCATCATGCTATGGCCATGATGTCAATATTTTCAATTCTTAGTTAGCCAATGTGACCATTTTCTAATAGCCAATCTAGCCATTATGTCATCCCAAACTCTTGATATTTCATTATAACCTTGTTTCACCATTGTTAGCACTTCTGGGCATCATTCGACAGCTAAAGAATCAAGTGTGGAGAGGAAGCATTGTTGATGAACCTATGTTAATGTTTTACATTCCTTGTTGATGTCTTTCAGATCAATCCTCAAAATATCAACAAAGAGGGACCAATGAAACACCCCAAAGAAAATTCATGTTAAAGTTTAAAAAGCCCTTAGCCAAAATTCTCATTGTCATTTCGTGGAAATATAAAGGCAAAAATAATTGCCTTAATTTCCTGAAAAATATTTTTCATTATGACCTTGTACTAATGGAATTTAAAGTAGTTTTTAATGTAAAAATTGACATGTCCAGCCCACACATTGCAAATCCCATGTACTTTTGCTTATGAAGGGTTAAGAATGCTCCACAATCTATAAACACCTTATATCCTAGCTTGTGGAAACCAAAAAATGCTTGACAACATATGAGGATTAAAGATGCTCCATAAACTACAAAAAGTTTCATTTTCACCTTACATGTTGTGCATTGCAATTCCACAAGCTATGCAGGCTGTGGAAGTAGTGTATCAGATTTTGGCTTTGATTTCTCACACTAGAAATCCCAATCCCACACACTAGGAAACATGTGAGAGTAGTGTGTGAAGGCAAACACCATGTTAAAACTACTGACATACTAAAAAATGTGTTTGAGATAGTTGCAGAATTTGCTGGAATTTTGGTAGCAACCATGGAAGAATCAACTAGCAACAAATTAGGAGCACCATAGCCTATTTAAACAAAAAATTTCTTTATTGTAAGAACTTTCTAGATCATTTTCAATTCACTATACTTGAAACTTATAGAAGCATGAAAATATAAGGGTCTAGAGCCATTTTTAAGAGTAGATCATCAAAGGAACTAAGAAAAAATTGTAGATGAAATAAGTGAACTAGATGCATTTGGAAGGACTGTAAGACATACATTGCTTGCCCATACACCAAACTTTCATTGCTATTTTGTAAAAAATAGTGAAATAATTGTATTTCTATATATTGTATCTCTAAACTTGTATTTTTTTACAAACTAAGGTAGATTTTGCAGTATTTTGATATATGTTCTTGCTTCTTTTTTGCAACTTTATTCTAGTGTTGGCTATGTTTGTTATGCATTTTTATTATCAATTTTCACTATTTTCAATATAGTAATAGACTTATAAATCCTCAAGTGATCAACGAGACCATTTGAGGGACTCATGAATCCTTTTCAAGGCTCATGGATCTATAGGATAAGCTATTCCATACAAAAATTTTTGGTCCTCTACCACTAAATTTTTCCATCACTACATTATTGAACTATCTTTAAAGCTATCTTTATTCTTTGAGTCTTCTAGTCCTCTATTGGTAACTACTATGAAGCTATGTCATAATTACATGAAACTTTGATTTCTTGATTCAATGTATTTCACTTTGATTAATCTAGCTTGTTTATTACCTCTTTTACTTTATCTTCACTAGTTGCTAATTCAGTTAATGAATTGGTTAGCTCATTTAATGCTTCCCTTGTTGGAGAATAAGCTTGCTTAAATTCTAGCTTCTTTGGTTCATCTGAACTTGTACCCTTGCAATTGCCATCATGGTATTATTTAGAATATTTCTTTTCAATGATGGTAGTTTCTCTCTCATTTTATTTGTTGTCCTTACTAAATCTTAAGCTCATTGATTATTCTACACAAATACAACTCCTAAAATTTTTTTTGTATTAAGAAGTCATTCTCTAAAGTTTTTATTTTCTTAGTTTCTTGTAATTTTGAACTCATGATAATCATTTTTTCCTTTAATTGTTGATTAACTTACTCTTTATTCTCCAATAGTAGTTCCTTGATTATGATTATGGCTTTGAGTCTTTCATTCAAATCTTTGGAGTTCTTAATTTCTTCTTTTAATTTTTCGCTTTCTCATTCATTCTAAATTAGAAATTTTTTAAATCAAAACATCTATATTTTTAACATATTTGTGTCATTACTAATTGTTTTCCTCTAACCAATAAATCATCTTTCTTATAAGAAAGGATAATTCTTGTCTATATTTTTGACTTCATTAATAGCTTTTGACTTAGAATGATTCTCCTGTCCTTCTCCTTTACAATGAAGGATTAAGCTACTTCTTTCATTACATATCTTGATTGAAAATATAACATGGTTAAAGCTAGTAATGAGGTCTCTCCTTCCTTCCACTCTTATTATAGCTATTTTTCTTATAACTTCTATTATTTTAATTATTCAAGAAGTTACTATTACTCAAGTAATTGAAGTTTCTAATAATATTGTAATAACATTTGTTGCTACTTTTCTTTATTAGCATTTATTCATTCAATTCTTATATTTCTTTATTGTTAGACTCTTGCATATTCAACGCTACCAAGGGATAGTTTGTTATCAAGTAGTATTTCATCAAGATTATCAAGCTTCTAAGAGAAATAGTTTTCTTCCATCAAAGTTATATACTTTTTTGGGAAGTATTAGGCTAAAGGATAATCTCTACTCTCCATCCATTTGCATTCCTTGACTATAGATTGATTACATGAAGATGCTAGAAGTTTCATCAATAAGCATTTTCTGAATAGTTCCTCTACTTCATTTTTAGGCCAATTTACCTCGTCTAAATCTCTTTGACAGAAAATATCCATCTCGTTGACTTGACGTAACTTTCTAGTTTTTGTAGGTGAATAAATCCTTCTTGAAGCTACTAGTATAACATATTGCTCTTGATATATTTTAGCCATTTCCTCAAGATGCCTTGTTTTTATAATCATGCGTAAGAAGGCATTTCCACATATGTCTTCCTAACTCCAAAGGTACTATTAATCCTAAGAGCTTACAAGCTAGACCTTAAACATGTACTGTTAATAATAATGTGAACTTGACATGGAGAAAAATAATCCCATGACACTTATTTATAACATCATTGATTTCCATCTAATCAATCCTAGATGAAAGAACTCCTAAAATGAATTTAAACAAATTGGGGTAAACACAATTCATTAAGAAATTTAGAGCTTTGTAGTCAAAATTGCTTCTCTAACAAATAAGTGAGAAGAAATTGTAGCAAGGATCATTTGGTCAAGCTCTGTGTTGCAAGCTATACCAAGTAAAAATTGGAGTAGTATGCTTTAGTTTTTGAATTTTTCTCAATAAACAATCCATAAGAAAGAAGCTCAAATTCATTTGATTTCCTTATGAATTTCAAAAAAACACTATTGTAGAACATCATTTATATATTAAACTAGAAAGAAATTTCTACTGTTCTCTAGAGCTACCCAAAGTTCAAATATGATAATCTCTAATAGAGTTAATTTTTTGACATGTACGAAAATTAAGCACTAAAATAAAAATTTTATAAATGGACCTAAGCTCATTTGCCTTTGGAATGGTGTTTCTATAACCCTAAGCTTTTGTGAGATATGCCATTGGAAGCTTGACAACTTTCCTTGTATTCTAATGTTGCCAAAATCTTCTTATTAGTACCTCCTCATTAATCTGCTGAAATTCTCCTTCACTAATATCAATCTTTATGATTTTGTATGGCTCATATTCCTTAATGATTGATGTTAAGCAACTATTCTATGTATCACATAAAATGGAGTTTATCCTTCTTATAGATTATATCTACTACTAGTATATTGATAACATCTCTTATTAAATTAGCCCTTGATTTAAATATGAGTTTATTGAGGCTTGTTTTCTCATAGACTTTGTGGCATTCTTTAATTGTTCTCAAAATTTTTAGCTCTAATTTTTTAACCAAATCATGGTCTTTATCAAAACTGAAGAATTTTATTTCATCTAGTTATAGTTATAAATTCATTAGCATAACTAATAGATTTTTATTTTGAAATGTCATAAGTAATCCAAGAAGCTAAAGGTTTTAATATCCTAAACCTTTTATGAATCTTCTTTTCTTTCTTTGTAAGATATTTTTAAATCTAAATTTTGTAGAAGGATATTAAATTAAAACTTTTTTCATGCTTCAAATGGCTCAATCCTAGTTTGACAATGCAACTCTTATTCTATCACCTTAGTCTACAATTGTGTTATATATTTTCTTTGTATCAACTCTATGAGTTGAAATTTAGCTCTCCTGTATCAATAAATATTTATAATAATCCTAATTTACTTTATTGAAGATAGGTTATTAAAATAAAAATGCAACATTTGTTTTAAATCTCTACATATTTTTAAATTTTATGAGGTACTTCTTCAAAATCATTAATGTTTAGGAGGCTTTCATATGAATGGCTTAGCTTTTTCTTTCGAACACTTAGCTCTCATCAATTTAGCTATTTTCCCTATCTTAAGATTATTATATATTATTAGAAATCAATGAGTTGATATGTCATTGTAAATAAATTCATTTTGTAGAATTTATTTTTTGTTTTTCAAGATTTGATAACAAAATAAGCTTTCTATATTTTTCTTGGCCCATATAGTATGATGATGTGACTTGTAGAAGCTTAAGGAAACTTGCTGTAGAACTTGTTTTTTGGTTCTATAAAGCTTGTGATGATGTATAACTTGTGTGAGATTATCTATAAAGGATAAATGTGAGCTTTTTAAATCATCAGGTTTATCTTTTATAGGCTCAAAACTTTCATTTTTCCTTTTAAACTTCTCTTGCAAAACCAATATGAAGCTTCTTTATAAAACTAGTTTATGGTTCTATGAACCTTTACTTATGTGGCCTTTAGATCTTTTTATAATATTCATTTACCTTGGAGGATTTAAAATATGCTTCGTGCTCAGCCTCACTTAGCTTTGATTTTCTAAGTTGGATTAAAATCATAGTTTACCATATGCAAAAACTTAATATGGTGTTATTTTTTTTTTTGTGGGTTTCATGTTTGTAGAATAGAATTTAATCTTTATAGTATAACTCTCTTTTAGTTCTATGAGCTAATGTGACTTGTAGAACCAAATTTTCCTTTGTTGATGGAACCTCTTTTTAGCACCATACGCTCCTTCCATTTTAAGTACTAAGATGGTTCATAGAATTAATTTAGAGATTTCTTCTGGAGCTAATATTTGGTTCTATAAAGTATACGTTTTCTTTAGCTTACATGGAAAATGAAATAAACTCTACTTGTAGATCCAATATCTAAGCTTATTTTTTGAACTAAATTTTATTTTCATGAGTTTATAAACATTAAGTTCACATGACTTGTATAACTAATAAGTAATTTTTGATAGAACCATCTTTTAGTTCTACAAATATTTTTCCATTATTAGAGCTAACATGATTTGTCAAACCACTTTGAAGCTTACTTGTAGAATCAATATTTAGCTCTATGAACCATGCTTCTCTTTTTAACTTTGATGGAAAATGAAATAAGCTTTTCTTGTGGAACTATTTAAGCTTATTTATAGAACCAAAGTTTGGTTCTATGAATCATACTATGCTTTTAGTGACATAACATCTAATGATACAAGTAGAATGTTTCCTTTATAGAACCTAGGTTTTTCTTTGGACACTCATATTTACTAGATTATAGCTTGCCAACATCATAGAACCAAAACTCAACTCATTTGTTGAACCAATTTTCTGTTTTATAATTTTCCCAATTCCATGAACTAATGTGGCTTGTAGAGCTAGATTGTAATTTCTCAAGGATCAAAGTTTTGGTTCTACAAAGCTTGCCATTTTTGAATTTGATGTGTCAAATGACATGAGCTATTTTTTGTATAATTAAGTTTACTTCTTCTCATAGAATTCCTTTTGGTTCTACAAACCAAGCCTTTTACCCAATCTACATGACATATAATATGATATTTTTCTGTAGAACTTATTTGGTACTCTTTTGTATAACCAATTTTTTGTTCTACGAACTTGCACTAATATATCTTGTGCTGACATGGATCATTTGTCTTCATCTTTCATATCAAGGCAATCATTTGTACATACTGACTCTTCACTAGGTAACATAATAGAACCAAACTTAGGTTTGTTCACAGAATCTATTTTGGATTCTATGAGCTCCCCATAAAAAGCTAGTTTTTCTTTCAAGTTATATCAAATTTAATCCTTTGATTCCATAAATTTTCTTAATGCATTAGTTTAAGTGTATTGTCTGATGTGACAACATTCCTTTAAAACGGACTAAACTAGATTATAAGCTTACATGCTCTTTCCTTTTAATAAATGATCATTTGATCTAAAATTTGATTAAGGTATAACCCATTCTAATTTCAACCTAAATGTATTATCTTAAATCCAAAGTGTCAAGGAAATAGAGTAGCTAGAACTAAAATTTGATTCTACAAATCATTTTTGCAAAGTTTAAATAAATGGTCCCATTGGATAATAATACATTTATCTATTTAATAATCTTTGTGCTTCATTAAATAAGAAAATACACATGACTATGAATTAATCCTAAAATATTAGCCTAATTTTAAAAGATTCTTTTAATAGTCTTAGTTTTCATTGCAAGCTTCATTCTTCCTCTAGGACTTCCTGTGTTCTGCATTTGTGTTTTTATGAAAATGAATTACTTAGTTTAAAAGCCATAATTTGATGTATATTTTTTCAAGTTATTTAAAAAAATCCTTCAAAAGATTATTTTTGTTTTCTTAGTATGTGAAAATCATGAATTTTAACTATAACTACTTTTTCCTAGGAAGTTTTCTATTTGATGGAAAAATTCTATGAAGATTTTTCCAAATAAGCTTAGCATTATAATTACTTGTTGTTCCATTTAATGAGAAAATTATGATAGCACTTTTCCAAACATTTTTTCATGAGGATCATCTCTGGGTTAGGTTGTGTTTGATATGCCTTGTCCTTTATAGATTTAATTATTTAATTTATGTGAATTCCTTCCTTATGGGTTCTCTTTCATGGGTATTTTCTTATTCTCCTTCCTATCCACAACCACATTCTAAGCAAGCTCAAGGTCTTTTTCCCCTTATCTACAATGGGCCTTCTACTCATAAAACATATTTTGATGTCATACATTATCACATTAATGATCAATTATTAGTTTCCAAAATATTTTGCAATCGATTTACCCTTAATCAACCTTGCTATTAGCTAAATTTTTGAAAATATTTACATTTAATCTCTTGGGTGATTATGTTGTTATGTTTCATAAATCTTAAGATAACTTAATTATCTTAATTATTAATTAATTTCAATTATTTTTATGGTTGATTAAATTAGATGTTCAAAAGCAAGGACATTAGAAAGTTTTTAAAATCATAGTTTAACTACCCTCACAATGTGGACCTCAACTCTAAAAGCTTATAGGTTTTTAAATGGAGCAAAGCAGAACCCTAATTTATAAGATATTTCTGGTGGAATGTCTATGCTCTAAAAACATATACAACTTCTCATGTGTAAATGAAAAATAATGAAAAACATCAAATAAGAGATGTGAATATATAGAGTCTATATAATACATCAACATAGGTCACTATAGGTAGCTGAAGTAACATTCTTTAAATATGGTTAATTTTTAATAATCTTTTAGAAGTTTTTAGAATGGGTGAAGTCATGAAAAGATTAAAGGATTAATTATGGAACTATATAAGTCTTATAAAAGATTTTAAATAAAGATTTAGATGTATTTTAAAACCTTATAACTAGCTAGGAATTAAGGGTTTTGGAGACATTAAACATGAAAGTTGAAAAAAATTAAGAAGAAATGACTAAGTGATCATTTATGAAGATAATGTAACCATGGCATGATCCATAGAACATGTGAGGTTGATTCTTGAGTAAGATTCTAAATAGTTATATAAGTGGGTTCTCAACAAAGTAGGTTCTAGCCTATAATTCCCTTATATAATCATCTCTCTAACTATCCATGGGTACTTAGGAAATGAAAGGGTGATCCTATCCTTGTTCCAAAATAAATGGAACTAACATTTCTAAAATCTTATACTATACTAAATAAAATTCATTAAATTCAAAATTGTACATAGTAGTGAGGTGAAATGAAGTTAAAAGGGATTGTAGAAGTGAAACATGAGAAACCTTACCATATTTGTATGGATAATGTATGTTAGGACATTATTAAAATGATAAATGTTACCTATTATTTAGAAGTTCGAACCAAGTTCATACCTCTTGTACTGACATAATGTTATTTCATCTTGGGGTCATCATCATAAGACTAGCTAGCAACCATCTTAAAAAGAACACTAGTTTACATGGAAATATTGGAAACATTCAGTAGAAATTTTGGTGATAATTAATTAATCTTATCTTTTTATGTTATGAAACTATATCAATAGCTAGAGAAGAACCTTCAAGAATGAGGCATATGTGTTGATCAATTTGGCAATTTAAAATGACAAGATGCTTTGTCTTAGCATCCTACTACTCATTTCTTTAATGTTGTCCATGGTCTTATTGCATAATTGTGATGCTCCTTAAGAGTTTTATTCAATTTGATGCATTACATAGGTTGATTTTTCTATACCTTAGGTAATTACATAGAAAATTATTTTTCAAAATTTTTACTTGATAGGTTAACTGATCCAAGAGCAAATTTTCTAAAATTCAAAGAAAAATGGACATTTAATTAGTTGACTGATCTACTAAAAGTTTAACTTACCCAAGAACATGCAAAGTTTAGAAGTAGAAAAATGCAATTCTTGTTAGCTCAACTAATCCAAATTTTTGTAGGAATTCATAGTTAGAAAATGTTTCACTTCTAAGTTTAGCCATCCTATAAGTAGGTTGACTAACTAGGGACTTGAAGATAGGAAAACAACACACATTTCAAGCTGATCAAGTTTGACTAGGATTAATCAAGTAGAGGTTGTTCTTTCTATAAGAATCATTTGAAAGGTTAATTGAGCTAGTCATAGGTCAACCTACTACGATGATGCTAGCCAAAATAAAAATCAAGAAATTCTATGACATAGTCATTTATGATCATTTGCATAAAAGACAATGCTAACAATTGGAAAACTTAAATCATGTGAGCAATAAAGATAAAAATGAAAAGCTAGCACTTTTAATATTATGAAACCTTTGATGAAGAAATTTTGGTAATCCATATAGAATTTTTATTTGTAGATCACCTTCCCTTAAGTATCTCATTGCATTTCTTCTTTTCATTTTCTCTATTTAAAAGTGGATATACGTGATCTTTCAAGATTTGTGTAAAATCATCTAATACATTTTAAACTTTCTAATCTCTATATATGGATGAGGATTCATCTTAATGATTGTATTTGGAAGAAAAGAAACCCATAAACTAGTGTTGAAGAAAGATTGTAAACCCATAAACTAATGTTAATGCTTTACTTTGAAGTGAAATACAATCAAGGAAGAAGAAGATTATTACATTCCTATGAGTGGACTAGGCCCAAGCCAAACCAAAAAAAACTTAATGTGCTCATTTCTCATATTTTACTTTATGTTCTTTGTATTATTTTAGGGTATCTTATATCTTTATTTTATTAATGTTCTTCATTAGGACTAATTCAATCTATGCAAGTTTCTAATTCTTAGTTGATCGATGTATTTTTTGGAATGTATACAATTTTAATTTCTAACTTGGAACTAATTTATGCAATTTTTATCATCTTATTCACCCCCTTCATGATATCTTTGAATTCACAACATGTCTTTATAGTCTTATATCCAATGCTAATGTCATCAAAAGAGGACCTTTAGGCATAGGTGACATGTCCTTATAGTCATATAATGGAACTAATTCAAGGGATCATGAATTTTTTTGAAGTAGCCTACCTTCAAGCATGGGCCACATGTATTTATAGTGGTATGCAAAGAATGTATTAATTAGGATTTAATTAATTATTTAATTTGTTAACCTTGCTATAGAACTACCTTCAAGCATGGATCACATGTCTTTCTTATAATGTAACAAGGTTTGAAATTCATATGAATAATATTTCCTAAAAGAAATTTAGAAACATAACTGATAATGTAACATGGGCTAGTATTATTTAAGATGAAAACCAAGGAATTCATAAATTTCCTTAATATTACACATGTATTCAATCCTCTTGATACTCTCTTCTTCTTTCAAGGTATGTGATCACTGGTTACTTTTAGTTCTGAAAGGTAACAAGGGTCACATTATTTTTATATCAATGACATCTTATTAATGGAAATAAAGGAGTAAATGATGTGGTTTCACTACCTTGTAAATTATTTATTTAATAACTTTGATATCATAGCACACATTTCCAATCACATAGTTGGCTCCTACACATAGGTGGAGATTTTATTAATGAAATATTAAAATTTTAGGTAAGATAAAAGAAATGAAATATAAAAAAGGGAAAAATATTAAGAAATAGAAAAAATTAAATAATTATGAATAATTAGAAAAAAAATCATGTCCTCACAAGATTTCTAATTAAAATGGGTATCTCCACTATGACTATGATTCTTAGTAGAGATACAAAATATGAAATGGATTTTTGCAATGGTAGAGGTTGAGGATAAGTTTTTGGCTACTTTGGAATTCCTAAATGTTTTAAATTATTGCATGTTTACTAGAATAATATTTTGTGAGTAATCAAGGTAGTATATTTACATGATGCCTAATTTGAACATAAAGTGAAGAACATCAAGTCATTTCCAAAATGTTTGAAATGGGATTCTAGTATAGGACATGATTTCTTGAATTGAATTATATCTATCTAATCTTATTATCATGAAATTTTTTGTATATTCATAAAATGTTTTTTAGACTAAGATCAAAGTTAACCTAACATGTTAAATTTAGTATATGATGTTTTATTTGAATGCATGATTTAGGAAGCTAACCATACACTAACTTGTATAGGAAATAGCATATAGGAGATTTCAAGTGGAGTGATAAGCCCATAAGGAATTTTCTTAATTTTGTACCCTAATATTTCCTATATTTGCTAATTTTTCCCATGAGGATGCATGTAATTTTCGTATTAGTTACCTTTTCTTGACCATTCACTTAGGGATGATAGGGTGCTATTAAGTTATGCTCAACTCCGAGACATTGCACCGATTTATAAAAGGTACTACTAGTGAAATGAATGTAATTATCTAAAATAAGTACTATTGATACACTAAACCTATTAACTAGTTCTTATTGTAAAAAATTTACATCTATTATTGTAGTGTACATAAACAGTATTATAGTTTCTACTTATTTTATGTAATAGTCGATACACAATAATGTAGACTTTCCCATTTAATATAAACATGATGAACCCATGAAATTAATTCCATGAAGATCAAATGGTTTCAACAATTGGATCCACTACTAGGATCCTTTAAACCCTACTAGTAGTCCACCATTTTAGTGCTATTAGTTATAGGATATAACAAATTGGTGAAGATTGCTAAAGATCATGGGAGTAAAGTATCCAAGCATGAGGATTCTAAAGGCTATTGATCTTCTAATGTAATGGCATCTATAAGGACCTTTTTTGAGCATCTTATATAACTTTTGGTTGATTCTCTTTTAGTACATATAAATGAACCATGCCATCTATATACATTTTGTAATGGTTTCCCTCTATTTCCATGTAGTCTTTGATTGAATGTAGGAATTTTTATTTCTTGCATTTAAAGGAACATTTTTCATGGTCAAATATATGATATATTTAGCATATAAATGCTTGAATACTTCTAATGAAATTATTTTAGCTTTTACAAATAGTAGTTCATATAGGAATTTGTCAAATAATGGTTTTTTTCTAGCTTTGTTGTTCCATATGAACTGAGATAAATGATCTACAACAATGTTCTCAATGCCTTTTCTATCAATCATTTTGATATTAAATTCCTGTAGGATCACTTGCCATTGTGTCATATGAGGGATCTCAATAGTGTATTTATGAGAAACTTGATTACACTCTTATCAATGTGTACAAAGACTAGAAAATCAAGCACATAGTATCATTAGTTCTATTTTAGTTATGGTGTAATATAACTATGCACCTACAATGCTTCTATTCATGTAATGGCCATAGTTAGAATGTTTTTTATCCAATTACATGAGCAAAACTTCTAATACATAATTTGATGGCTCCTTCATGATATGAAATGGTTTAGATCAATCATGGATTTGTAAGATTGGAGTTCCTATAAGTTTCAACTTCACACATTCAAATTCCTAATTATATTTCTTAGTCCATTCAAATAGTGCATCCTTCTTTGTTTACTTCACTAAAAAATTGGTAATATTAGTGAAAATTTTCATGAACAACTTATAGTATCTAGTATGTCTAAGAAATGATCTAAACATTCTTCACTATTTATGGCCTTTATGAAATTTCTTGGATAAATTTTATCTTCACTAGATTAAGCTTTGTTGATATTCTAGTGTACCAAAATATTATAAATTAAAGATCATATTTGCATGCCTAGTATATGTTATATGACATTATATTAATAAGTAAATAAATTAGGAAATAAAGCAAGAACTTGAAAGAAAACAAGCTTAGTGATCATCTTGACAAGCAAAAGGATGAATCGCTTTAAGTATGGAAACCTAGTATAACATAAATGCAAATGATAGAAGACATCTGTAACCTTCAAGAAATGTCTATTCTTTTAAGGAGATTTCTACTCCTTATAGGAGACATCTTGCTAGATTGAACATAAGTGATAGTAGAAATCTACACCTTTGCTAAGATGTCTTGTTTGAATATAGAAAGCTTTAATAGGAGATGTCTACAATATGAATAAGATGTCTTCCTAGACTACATAGAGGTTTTAACATGATATGATATAACTTTCTGAATGATATAACTTTCTATATTACAAGCTTAAGTATATAGGATATGTCTACTCTAAGGAGGAGATGTCTATTCAGAGAATAAACTGTTTATATGATAGAGAAGACATCTTTTTTGCAAAGTATTAAAACATTGTAATATGTCTTACACTTGGTATTGGACACATCATATGAATTTTAAGTAGTTTTTTCTAAGGTTATAACAAATATCTTTGTCAAAATTCTATAAAGTAAGCATGTATCATAGTTCCTAGGACACTAAAATACAAACAACAATCATTGTACAATAGTATTAGGTAATTAAAAGTTTTCATTATTTTCATTGTACTAAGCATAGAGCAAGGAATCAAAAAATTATTTTTAAAATTTCCTAAATATACTCCTATTTTTCTTTTGCTTTTTAAGGTAGTGTGCTATTCCTAGAGGAGATCATACACTTGTTATCTCTATTTTGTGAACTAGAGGGTCCAACCCTAAGGCATTGAATGAATCTCTTAAGATAGTTTATATCTTGATTTGATGTGAGCTCATGAAAACAAAGGATAATATTAATTAAAGCCTTGCAAAGGATGTGGTATCATTTAAATCAAGTTTTTGAGCAACATATCTATAGGTATGCAATATACTTATTATGCTTATAATCATCATAATTTGATATTTTACATGAAAATGAGCTACACATTCCATGATCACAAAATGGTCTAAAGAAAAATAATTCTCTAAATAAAAAGAGGACATAAAAAGTATTAGAAAATCCAAAAATCATAGGTAATGGTTTTGTCAAATACAAGTGAACAATAAGTGATAAATTTAATTTTTCTTCATCTATGATATCGTATCTACAATGTCATGTATCGAATTTTATAGTGCATACTATCACATCATAGATTTGATATTGTGGGATGTTTGTAGCCTATAAATAAAACACTTAGGTGCTCATATTCACATAAGTTTTCATTCCATAGTAACAAAACTCTTTTAGTTTATTTTTATAATATAGCACTTAGAAATGTGAATATCCATAGTGTAGTATGACTTAGTGTACGATGTCTATGTTCAAACATCTTGTACTTATATACAAGTGTGATTGGAAATAAAGATCGAGATATTTCTCACTATTGTAGCATTCTCCTAGTTTCTTGTTTTACTTAGCATAATATTTACTATTTTCCTAGTTAATGTTTTACTATTCTATGCACTTTACTATTACTATTATGATTACTCAGGATGAGTAAGAATAATCTCAAGCACTTAAGTGTAATTTCTTGCTAACCTAGTAGTGCTATATTTTAGTATACCTAGTAGTAGTACACTTGGTATCCTACTAGTAGTTACACAAAGCCCAAGGTGTGTATGAAAGATCAAGAATGGATGCTCATTACTATAGGCTAGAATAGATTCATCTACTTATTTTACTTAGAAATAGAAACTACGTTTATTCTTATCATGTTGGCTAGGAGTAAGAATGGCCCAAGAACATGAAATATCATACACCTCATAGTGAACTAAACTACACACATAAACTTCACTAACTCCACATGGGAAAATAATAATCTCAAAAATAAACTAATAACTAGCATAATTAAATTGCCTCATCCACATATTATGATTAGGTTGCACATGAACAATTGTAACTTATATGGTAGGGTGTTGGATTGCTCTACCATTCATCATTAGCACCATTACTAGGGACAAGTCAATGTGTGCTAAGTAATTGATTTCATAAAGTTCATTGTGTTAAGAAATCAAAGTTAAAATACATAATTTTTTAATAATTCTAAAAGAAAACACACTTAACCAAACATCTTAAACCACAACAGGCTTCAAACAAGGATACATCATCACCTGTCAAAGAGACAAAAAGTGATGAAGAAGAATAGAGTATGTCAATGCAAGTAAGGATCTCATATTTTCATCACAATCATTATAATCCTAATTTTAATTTCATCTTTCACCAATATTGATAACCAAGGTGGAAATATCTTTAAGGTAACATTTTTCTAACCCCAAATTGCTCAGCATCCATCATTCTTTAGCTAGCTCTAAGGAGCATGAATTTAAGCAAGGCACTTGATGGGTATCATGTGATCAAACATAGTAATTGAGGAGCAAGTAAAGAGAGATGCTTACATGGAAGTTAAACATGTCTAAAATAAAGGAAAGAGAGTCAAATCTATTATTATCTTAGAAAAGCTTGATGTTAATGCATTCATAGCTAAGCAACTCCACAAAAATTAGGAAGTCCATTCATAGATACCAATCATCCATTTGGAGGAACCTATCAAAGTTCAACTGCATTCCACCTTAGTAGAGACATTTAAGAGGATGGAAAATAACTCAAAGTATAAATAGGACTCAAGGCCAACAATTTCTACCAAATCCTACAAAGAAGAATACTAGAGTCATGAAAGGATAACAAGCCAACATCATCCTCATACTACCTCATCCACATAATCATGATCATACAAAGACTTAGATAGAAGAAGTCAAAGGTATCAAGACTATGATAGGAAGGAAATAAGTACTCATGATCATTTTCCAAGGCACTCAAATGAAGAAGATGAGGACTATGAACAAAGAAGACACAAGGATTAAAAAGAGGATCAGGAGGGACATGAGCACTAAAGGGGTTACTACAACAACAAAGCTTACAGATCCAATCATGATGATGGACCCCTAATGACATCCTGTAGCATGATCAACATTTAGGAGTTTTTACATATACCAACTAGGCACATAAGGGATAGCTATATCAAGAGGCTTAACATGAAGAAAATGCCCAAATTTGAGGGTTATTCTAATGTTGATTTGCAACACCACCTCCAAGAATTCCATGATGCTTGTGTCCTACAAAATGTTGAAAGTGATTGGTAGAAATTGAAGTTGTTCACATGAAAATTTGTGCTTGAACCAAAATCAATTAGGAGATGAAGTACCAGTCTAGAGATCATCAATGATAAATATCAATTTTATTCACTATTGTCGAATATAGGGATCAAAGTATGGAAGAAAGAAACCCATGATGTAGTAATGGACTAGTATTATTTACTACTTCATATATGCCTAAGCCATCAATTATCACAATGGGAACAAGTAAGGCACATTTATGATGGGTTACAAAACAAGACCAAAGAGACCCTTGGGGTTTATGCCCAAGGCTAATTATCTAAAGTGGCTACCCATAATATACAGAGACAAATCAACCAAGTGGTAAAGGAGGAAGGTGAGTTAAGAAAATGATAATTAGTGGAAGAATATAATAGAGAACAATCTATCAGAAAAAGGGATGCAACAGTTTGTGACACATAGGAAAAAGAAACCTTGGATCAGGAAATTCAAAAGAAAAATTTACCTATCCAAAAATCTATCACTGATATAGTAGCATAGGTAGAAAAAATGTGGAACTTAGTTGATGAGAGATATACAAGAGCCTTAAAGATTATGGAGGAGTGAATAGAGCAAGCCTTTAGTAAAGGCAAGGACAAGAAAAATAAGAGAGATTTTGGATGAAAGGGAAAAGTGGATTTAGTGGATGAGTGTTCAAACACAAGATTTAAAGATAAGAAAGGATGTTACATATGCCAATACAAACATCCTAGGTGATATTGTCTAGTAATGACACACTTATAAGAAATAGAGACATATGCATTTAATGACATATTTTTCAAGAAAAAAAATCCCCAAAAGGTTACCTTACCTTCAAGATAACTATAGGTAGAACTTCCAACCCACATACTATCCTAGCAAAGCTTTACCATAGTTACAAAAGTATTACTAATAGAAATGGTAGAAACTCCAATCATGGACCATGCCACCACCATGCCAACAATATCCATATTGACAATCAAATCCATATGGATACTTTATGCAATGCCCAATCTCTCCTAGAAAATGCTATTGTTCAAACTCCACAATACCATTAGACCAAGTATCACAAACCATCCCCATCAAGGATAGATCCAAATTCATTCATGCATTCATCAATAGCTATTTTTTTAAATCAACATCTGAATCCTTTACCACAAGTTCCACCTCCTTTCATGTAGGGGAAAGTATTGTCTCAAGCATAATAGAAAAGTATAACAAGGATGGTTAACATGTAAGAGGAGGTGATTACCTATGAACCACAACCTAGGAAACATCCATTCTTCTGAAAAAGTTTTGACAAGGTTTGAAAAATAGGGGACATATGTACTTCCATCCCATCTACATCTAATTCTCCTAAACACAATAATCTTCCATCTTTATAAAACACTAATTTAACAAGTATCATGCTTATCCAAACAATCACTTATTCAATAACTTAGGAGCACTTCCACAAAATTGAATCTAAGTCCCTTAGTTTACCTTTACTTCCACAAAAGTGAATTAATCTAAGTCCCTTAGTTTACCTTTAGATAATAGGACAAAAACCATGCAAGGCTCTACCTGATTTTGAGTTAGGAATGAACTTGATCTCATAAGACATGAATCAGGACTAGAATCTACCACCATTAAAGAAATGTAACATCTAGTTAGGGCTTGTAGACTAGTTAATTAGAGTTCCACTAGAATAAGTGAATGATGTGATCATAACCATTAGTGGCTGGTCTTACCTTGGAGATTTTTTGGTAATTAACGTTAGTAAAAATAATGGAGAATTTCCAATTAGCATGGTAAGGGCTTGGATTAGCACTATTGATGCTAATTTTTGTATTCATGACTTGACCTTGGAAATTTTCAAGGAAGATGAAGCTAACATCATTTAGAGACATAGAGTTTCATATATCACATACAAAAATAATGGGTGCAATTTCATGTAGAGAGTATGGAACATTAAATAGAAAGATAACAAGGAATGCTATAAATATATAGAAGAAATATGTATGAAAAAATGTCGGTATGTGGCGGCCACAGAACAAGAAGGCATCTAGTGGCTAATCACAAATGAAAAACTTCAAACCAAAAAGTCCACTGAATTGGTAGAATAAATTGTTAATACCTATGTTGAGGAGGTTGATGAGCTAGCATAGTTAAGGAAAAGGCACTCCTACCCATGCATAAGTTAAGAAGAAGAGATAGGTTGGGGACAATTGGAGATCCTAGACACTATGGAGCCCAAACTACTAAAATTAAAGGCGTTGCCAACAACATTATAGTATGCTTTCCAAACAATAAGAAGCTAGCAATAATTAATGGAAACCTTAAAGATGAACATAAGAAGAATTTACTAGAAGTGATTAACAAATAGCCCATAGCATTTACATCATCTTATAATGTGATCACGAGAATTGAATTGAGAATTTATAAACATTAGATATATACTAATCCTACAATCAAACTATGATGCCAACCCCAAGGAAGGCTTAATCCCAAATTAAAACTAGTCAAGCAAGATTTATAAAAATTTCTAAAGGTAGGATTCATCTATCCTATTTTGGATAGTGAATGGATTAGTCCCTTAGTGATTGTTTCAAAGAAGGGGGCCAAATGGTAGGTCTGCATTGATTTTTGAATGTTCAACATTGCTACTTTTAAGAATCATTTTCCTTTTCCATTTGTTGATCAAGTTGCTGATACCATCATAGGACATAAGTATTATAGTTTTCTGTATGGATATAGTAGATATAATTAGATCCACTTTGCACCTAAATACTAGGAAAAAATGACATTCACTAGTCCATAGTGAACATTTGCCTATAGGTAGATGCCCTTTGGTCTTTGCAAAGAATTGGCAACCTTCCAAAGACTAGTACTTTGTATCTTTTAGAAACAAATTGGGGATGGAATTGAGGTATTCATGCATGATTTTTCTAGATATGGGCTTGATTTCAAGAAAGCACTAGACTAGATGGAGTATGTATTGAAGGGATATGTGGAAACCAATCTCAAGCTCAACTAGTAGAAAAGCTACCTTATGGTCTAGGATGGTATGGTGTTAGGACATAGAATCTCTCTAAAAGGTATTGAGATAGATCCTAAGAAACTTCAAGTAATACAGAATATCATTCCAATGCCAAAGATAGTAAAAGATGTGAGATCATTCTTGGGCCACACTAGATATTATAGAAGATTCATAGAAAATTTTTCAAAGATAGAAAATTTGCTCATGGAACTCACTAAGAAGGATGCACCATTCAAATGAATAGAATCATGAAAAAAGGCATTTGAAGCTCTAAAGTAGAAACTTGTTAAAACCAATCCTTCAAGCTCTAAATTAGTCTAGGCCTTTTCACATCATGAATAATGCTTCTAATTATGGACTTGGTGTAGTATTAATATAATTATATGATCAAAAGATACCTTATTATATACACTATGTCAGTAGATGCATCACTAGAGCATAATTGAACTATGCTAAAATAGAAAAGAAGATGATGGCCATGGTGTATGTACTTGAAAAGGTCAAGCATTATGTGCTCGTGTATAAAATCTATGTCTATACTAGTCATAGTGCCATTTGTTTTCTCATGAATAAATTCATGGTTAGTCCTAAAGTGATTAGATGACTTGTTATTTTGTACAAATTCAACATCATAATGATAGATAAAAAGGAAATAGAAAATATGATGGTCGATCATCTATCAAGACTAATGTGGAATGCCCATGATTAAGAAAAATGTTCATCTAACTAGTTTGCTAATGAGAACCTATTTACTAAAATAGTACAGGCTATAAGTTCAATAAAGAAGTCATGGACTAAATAATATCTAACCTATCTATCGACACAAGGGCTTCCTATCAACTAGAGTTAGAAACAATGAGAACAAATCATTCATAGAGCAAAAAGATATATTGATATCAATGGTAATTGGTACAAGATTTATGCAGATGGGTTAGTCAAATGGTGTGTGCCATAGTGTGACCAACAGTGAGTCTTACATGAATCCCATGAAGGTCCATCTGGTGGCCACTATGTAGGGCATAGAATGACACTAAAACTAATGATGGAAGGCTACTTTTGGTCTACCTTGTTCAAAGATGTCCATACTTTTTCACAATCTTGTGAGCAATGCCAAAGATATGGAGGAATTATGGGTAGATATGAAGGGCCACAAGAATGGATATAGCCACTTGAACCCTTTGAAATATGGGTAATTGATTTTATGAATCCCATATCATTGATGTTGAATGAAAAAGGGTCCATAATTGTGACTGTGGATTACTGTACTAAGTGCGCAAAGGTAGCAATAGTAAAAGACTACAAAGAAAAGACAACTATCAGATTTTTCCAATAGCATGTGGTGAATAGATTTGAAGCACTAAGAATGCTCATATTAGATAACAAGACTCACTTCACTAGTGCTATGTTTAAAAAAGTTCATGCAACAACTTGGAATGAACTATAAGCTAACCGCACCATATCATTCCCAAGAAAATGATCAAGCTGAAGTTACTAACCAAGAAATTACTATGATAGTTACTGGGATGGTTAGTAGGTTTATAGAGGATTGGAGCACCAAATTGAATGATGCTCTATGGGCCTATAGGACATCCTAGAAATTACCTATAGGATACTCACAACATGAGTTAGTTTATGGCAAGCTACCAATGCTCCCAATCAAAGTAAAGCTCTACACTCTAGCTATTGCTAGTCAACTTGACATTGATTTGAGCTTAGCCTAATGAAAATGCCCTATGAATCTAAACCTCCTAGATGAAAATAAGCTTGTTCCACTCATGAGTAATGAAGTCCACAAACATTACTCCAAACATAGGCATGATACACGGATAAGGCAACTAGCCATACAACTTGTTGATAAGGTCCTTTACCATAATCCTAATCATCTACCCCAAAAATCTAAATTTTAGATACTTTAAAAGGGGTAATACATTATTCAATCCTCTTATTCATCTCGTGCCTTACATATCTTCCATCCATCCTATCCATATAAGCTCATTCTTTTCATCATCCAACAAGTCAAATTCTACTATGAACATTCCAAGGAATCTATCTAATTTGTCCATCTTCCACTCATTTACTCTTTCATTTAACCAAGCCTAATGATAGTTGTGGGGGTGTCCATTTGGACCCATAGGTACTTTACTAAACTTTTCACTTTCTTTTTACTTTTTCATTCTTGTATATTTTTTCATTTTTTAAAAATTTCTTAATTGTTTTACATTTTTTCACTCTTTAATAATTTTTCATTCTTTTAACATTTTTTATTCTTTACATATTTTTCCATTTTTACTCTCTCTTTTGTCCTTTTCATACTTTGATTTTATTTTCTTTGTAAATATTTTTAATTACTAATAAAACACACCAAGAATAAACTAATATGTAATCTAATAAGGTGAAGATTTCTCTATGTTATTAAGTCATAAATGACTAATTATTTATACAATAAGACCACAACATTCATCCATTCATTACATTAATAAGAGGTTCTTACCAAGCTGATAATGATATTCTTTCCGTCATAAAACTAAGAATAAACTTTTCATCATTATGTTTTGACTGAAAATTAAAGAACCAAGTGGGAATGTCAAGGGTGTGACATCAAGAGGATTTTTGGATTCTCTTGGATTACTGCTATGAGTTCTATCTTGTTGCTTAGGTTGTATTATATCCTTGTAGATCTAATGAAAAATGGAAGAGTGAAATAAGTGCTACCTTACTATGTCACTAGAAAGACATGTTATCCATGCATGAAGGTAGTCCTTTGGTGAGGTTGATACAATTAGAAAATGGAATAAATGCATAAAATAAATTTCTAGGGGTTCTACTAGAAAGACATGTTATCCATGCCTGAAGGTAGGTGGCTTCTTAGGATTATAAAAAAATAAAAAGTGCAATGAATAAAATTCTCCCTTGGACAATATGCCAAGTGATAATACTCCATACATTAATGGTAGTCTTATGATTGTAAATCCAAGAGATGAAATAATGCAATGTCATTTGAATGTGGTCTAAACATGGTTTGAATATTTGATGAAAGGGCTAATGATTACTTTAACCACCAATAAAACACAAAAATTCATTATGCCTATGGTATGACACCTCACATCCTAATTTCTACAGTCCCTTCTATGACCATCTCATCTCACTATATGAATAATTATAACATGTGGTTTTGTGTAGCATAGTGACATTTTCCTAATATGGTGGTACTAACATATGTATGTTGTTAGATAGGTACGCATTACATTTAACTCTTTGAGTGCCTAAGAACANCATAAAGAAGGAATCTCAAGCTATGAAAGTTCATTAAGTGTTTTGAATGAAGATATTGATGTAAACTGTTGATATATGAACAGATGTATTGAATTGGTAAGGAATGTTTTTATTAGCATTTATTGTTGATGGAAGATTCAAGATGATGTGGAAGAACTTTCTCAGTAAGATACAAAAGTTATACAGGTGAGTCCTCCCCAAAGCAGGCTCCAGCCGTTGGTGCCTTTGTATAATGATGCCTCAAAGTGTTCTTAGGCACTCAAAGAGTTAAATGTAATGCGTACCTATCTAAAAAAATACATATGTTAGTACCACCATATTAGGAAAATGTCACTATGCTACACAAAACCACATGTTATAATTATTCATATAGTGAGATGAGATGGTCATAGAAGGGACTGTAGAAATNGTCTAAATTTTCTAACATGTGGAAGGTATTATAAGGGCAATTACGAAAGGAAAAATAAATTTTTTTAATAAAAATCAATCACATGAAAGCCAAAAAAACTTAAAAAATTTACTTAATAAATCATACCAACTATTATGAGCCATAAATAAGAGTAGAATAGATAACTATGAAGGATTATAAGGAAACTAATCTATACAAGGTTCCTCTTTGAAATTTTTTCTAACTCTACAATCATAACAAGCTAAGAATTTAATCTTGTAAAGGGTATGACTAAGGAAAGGGTTATTAAGAATTTGATTATAAATATTTTAATAATTTCCAAACCATTTGTTATTATAGATGGCCTTGAAAAGAGAGGAAATAGGAGGACCTTCACAACCAACAAGCAAAAGGTCAAAAGGCCATGGGTGAGGACAAATGGGGGTGTAGATCCCATAAGAAGAACATGTGAAGCAATAGGATTAATTATTTAGTCTCCATCAAGAAACTCTTACTATAGGACAGTTAGCCCAGGTAGAGGTAGAAGATCCACCAACACAAGGACAGTGTCTCATACTATTACAAGATTGTTTTCAAGTCATCCATGAGAAAATGAACTTGAGCACAATGATCATAGAGTTTAAATTTGGTTCATTACTAGAATTTTCCCTAGAAGTGAGGAAGACATAGCTTCAAGCTTCACTATTATGGTCCAAATTTGCAAATAATGAGGAATGATATTAGGGGAGGACATATTTATTCTAGCACAACAAAGGAGAAGATGCAATAGTTAATATTGAGGATGTCTTAGTATCCTATTCTATAAAGGTCATAGCTGAAGCCCTTAATGTGCCCAATGAAGAGGCAAAAGTAGCACATATTTCAACAAGATAAGATAAAAATACAAGAAAACTTTGATTGTAAAGAGCATATGGAAAAGATGACAAGGATTATAATGAGCTAACTCTTGAAGAAAGGATCTACTTTAAAATTGATACATATCATATATTTTCTACAAAATGATTGAATAGAATATCAACATATATGGATCTTAAAGGGGAAATTTAAGGCAAACATTGCACACCTCTATTTTCTTGAAATCCAATGGTAGTTTGAGGAAAATAAGGCAAGGAAGCTAACACCTCCATTTCCTTGCCTCATCAGGAACCTGTGTAGAGGTGCTAGAATCCTAGAGTACACTAATGATGTCCCTAGGATGTCTTAGAATGCTTCCTATGTTGAAATGTTGAAGCCAACACCACCAAATAAGGACCAAATGGAGGAACAAATAAATGTTAGTGAAATGACCAAAACTATTATGCAACAATAGCAAGAAGGATCTATTGGGCAATGGCAAGAGCAACAATAATAGTAAGTTCCATCACCACCACCACAAAATTATGGGTCATCAATGAGTTAGTTGCAATACATTGTAGAGGCCATTACATGGGGAACATGTGAGGAGGCTAACCTCTATAAATTCATTGATAGTGCCATGAAACCCATAGTTTCCACACATCCTACTAGTGGGAAAATTTTATTATAGTCAAGAGGAGCGGACCAGTGATCACAAAAAATTTCTAGAAACACTACATCATTCTAAGTAGTGCTAGAAACTAGTGAAGGAGCCATGGTTGTGGTCATGCAACACTGGGATGTAGTAGGAACCATACAAGTGATCATAGATCACATAAAGGTAGCCTTCAATTTACCTGTTGTGTTGCTATGTGATCTTTCTAGAGCCAGAGATGTTAAAGTGCTATTTGGTACCTCAATGAATTCTATAGATCATGAGGATGTGCTAGACCAACTACTACAAAATGGATAAGTCATGAAATTTTTTTGACATTCAAAGTGATTTCACTATAGTATAATCAAAACTCATAGAAGTTAAGGATAAGCTATTCATGGTGGAGACTAGGCCAAAGCATGTAGAAAATGAAGTTCATAAATTACTAGAAGAGATCATAATCCTAAGGGTAAAATGACAAGATCCTACTAAATTCATTGTGCTTGATCAGTTACAATAGTTTAGAACAAAAAAAATCAATCACCCCATGAAGCATAATAAGCATATGGTGAATGAAAAGGAGAAAGTTGTTTGGAATGCCTTATTAGCAAAAGCACAGACATATGCACATGCTAAGGCCCTCACCACAATAGAAGAAGAAAACAAGTAATTTGCTATAGATAATGCTAGGTTGGACAATGTAGAGAAGCAAAAGAATGTTATTAAAGAGATCCATTAGTTATGTGAACAACTGATGAGGGTTCACTAGTGTATGAGCCACCTTGCATAAGAAAATAGAAAACTCTCAATGGAGGAAGTACATGCCATCCAAAAAATATCAGCCATTGGAATAAGCATGTGGTAGAATGAAGAAAAAAGGCATGAAAGGAT
Organism: Gnetum montanum; assembly: GCA_015680685.1. Lineage (NCBI taxonomy): Eukaryota > Viridiplantae > Streptophyta > Gnetopsida > Gnetales > Gnetaceae > Gnetum > Gnetum montanum. Next base: position 670,253 of record MNCI01017303.1, read on the forward strand.
CAAAGAACACTTCTGTGATCAAGTGGGCATGTACAAAAAAATCAATAAAAAGGAAATCTAGATGGCAATGGCATAGTTCAATTCCATTTCAACACAAAATCCAAATTGGCAACCCATCTTGGATAGAATGATCCATGTTCACCAATTAGAAGTTAAAAATAAAAACCTATAGAGAGAAGATTTGACAAAATACATAGGGTTAGCTAACCTTCATTATGCTAACTTGGCCTTGTTGATAGTAGGCAAGCCTAGGAATGAGCTTGAATAGCAAGTAGTAACCACATATGCATTGTATGAAAAGGAGTTTGCATATAGAGATGATGCCCTACAAAAGATACATGTAGAAAACTCTAAATTAGAAGTAATTATGGTCAGCTACTAGTGGTAGAAAGATAGTTTGCCTAACTATGAAGAATTAAGAACCAAGGCTAGGGAATTTGAAGAGGAAAAAAGATAGTTTGCAGAATGGTATGTCAAGGAAAAAAAATGTGCCCATAGCTACCATGTCCATGGGATGTACTATCTCCATCACACATTACTAAATCATCATGGATGATACATGATCCTAGAACAATGGAGGACAAACTTCAGGTGCTTTTAAATAGATACATGTTTCAAAAGATTGATGACAAGGGAAAGTAACTGATGGATAAGCCACCACCACCAAGAACTAATTAGGCTACATCAAGCTTCGTAAAATTGTTTTTTCTATTCTAGTTATATTGTCATAACTCATGTCAATTTTGTAAACACCAGTGCAACCTTTAGTGTCATGTAATTCTACCTTTCATTTTTGTAAGGGACTCTATCCTCATTTTATTTTAACTTAAGGACAAGTTTTCAATTAGTCATGTGGGTATGATAAAGTCAATTTTTCTTTACCTAGAATATTGTAACTATCATATTGTATCTATGATGTGAAATATATAATAATGTAGCACATCCACATAAGTTTTCATTCCATAGTAGCAGAACTCTTTTAGTTTGTTTTGGTAATCTAGCACTTAGAAGTGTGAATGCCCATAGTGTAGTGTAACTTAGTGTATGGTGTATTTGTTTGAACATCTTATACTTAGGCACAAGTGAGATTGGAAATAAAGATCAAGTAATTTCTCACTATTGCAAAATTTTGCTAGTTTTTTATTTTACTTAGCATAATGTTTACTATGTTCCTAGTTAATGTTTTACTATTCCATGTAATTTACTATTACTATTGTGATTAGGTAGAATGAGTATGAATAATCTTGAACACTTAGTGTAATTGCTTGGTAACCTAGTAGTGCTATCACTTGGTATGTCTAGTAGGAGTATACTTGATATCCTAGTAATAGTTATGCAAATCTCAAGGTGTGTATGGAAGATCAAGAATAGATGCTTATCACCATAGCCTAGAATAGATTCATTTACTTATTTTACTTGGAATTAGAAACTACTTTCATTCTCATCATGTTTGCTAGAAGTTAGAATGGCCCAACAACATTAGATATCATATACTTCATGATGAGCTAAACCATACACATAGACTTTACTAGCTCCACATATGAAGACTATTATCTGAAACTTATATCAATTACTTGCATAATTAGATTACCTCATCCATAGATTATGATTGGGTCATGCGTGAACATCTATGATATGTATGATTTGAGTGTTGGATTCCTCCACCACTCATTAATAAGCAAAAACAATGTGTGGAATAGCTAGCAAAGCAAACTAGATATTTAGAAAAGAAAATATATAGAAGATATAATGTGAAATATGGAGTTATGGAGAATAATTTTTATTAAAAGAAAGAATAGATTATACATAATTGAGAAGTGATAGAAATGTAGAAGATAGTAAAGTTAAATTTGTTAAAAATTATACACTTAAAATAAGAAAATACAAAAGAGGTGAAATATCAAGAAAAGAAACCTAGAAGGATGTGATAGCAGTCTTGTGAGAAAAAATTAGGGATCAAGGATGATTGATTAGAAGCTATTGTCATGGTAGGAATCATTATAACAAATGGAAAAGAAAAATAAAAATTAACATGGAAACTGAGCTAGGTAATTTATACCTACCAAATAATCCAAGAAAACTAACCTCTTGGATAATCTCCCTAAAATCGAAAGGGTAATTGGGGATCAAGAGATGAATCCAACAATTTGAGATAGAAATTTTACCAATGTTAGTTTGTATCAAGAAAAAGGGTTACATGCATAAAACATCTAGTAGAAAGTGTTTATATAGAGGAAAACGTACAATGTCATATGAAAGCATGATTAATAGCAGAGATACCAAAAACAACATAATAATAAAATAGATCTATTAACTAATGTGTGTAAAATAAGAAGGAAAATGCAAGGAAAATAAATCTGGAGAAAATATATGCAAAACCAAAGAAGAAGGATCTAAATATAGTATATTTTAATTATAGTAGAGAAAAAGGAACTTGTAAAGATATGTTCTAAGAAATGTACCAAGGATCAAAGGTGTTTGATAAGGAGTTGTATTGCCTTATCCTACCTTTGATGAGTATACTGATGCAAATCTGATGAGTTGCAAGGTACCCCTACACTCAACCATATGAAACGAGCATAGCACGCGCGATCCAGTTGAACTCCGCAAAATAAATGCCCAACGGCCCCATGGAACACTTGGGGTCAATCATTCGTTGTCTTCCTAGACTTACTTGTTGTTGTCACAGTGTATGGTTAAGTAAGTCTGAGGTATATGATTTTTTTGGTATTTTCACATTTATCTCCTATGCTAAAGCGGGTGAAGGGTTGAGAAACTAACTAACTCTAACTAATGTCCTAAGTCTAAATTAACTAGCATAAGCATCCGTTCCCACTTACCGTATACACCCTGAACTATGCAACTGTGGCTACCAAACACTAATCGTTATTGGGATCACCACACATAATGCACGTGCTCGAAGTGGTCTTATTGAGGCACCTAGTTAGCCTAAGTGTGATAAGAAGCTGATTCCTTTGCTAGCTGTACACACCTGTGGGTGCATAGCCAAGTCGTACTTATCCCACGTTCTAGCCTAATGCAATGTGTAGCTGATTCCTTGACTAGCTATACACATTGGACTACCACTAGGATTACCAAGCATAGATACTAGAATACACTACTAGGTTACCAAGCAGTCACAATGCTCGTAATCAAGTCGTACTCCCGTGTTGCGACAAGTAGCCGATTCCTTGACTAGCCGTACACATCCGTAGATGCTCGTAATCAAGTCATACTCGTGCGTACTAACAACAAATAGTAAATAAAAATAAAATAAAACCATGTACTACAAGGTTTATCCAATCAAGTTCGTCTTTGTTTCCATACACAACTTGTGTTCAGGTTACAAAGTTGCTCGAATAAAGAACTGTTCACTCTAGGACTCCTACTGTGGACACATGGGAAATTAATCTAACTCTAGAGTGTTCAAACTACCAGAGCTTTGCTACTTCTAGCTAGGATTGGGAAATGAAGGGAGTGCCACCTCTTATTTATAGATTTGGTGATATCGTAGGGGATGCGATATCGAGGCTTGTGCGAAACATGTCTCATCATACCCCCATGACTGAATGAAAACTCATCCTCGAGTTCCTTACAATAATATCTAGAAGGTATGAAATTATTGAGGGGAATGGAACTAATGGGATGACATGTGAACGGATCATTATTACAAGACTTGAAGAAACTGGTGTTCATGAAAACAAGGGTAAACACCTTATTACAATGACATCAGGCCTTTATTGGTAGCTTGAGAGAAAGAGAGAGATAGAAAGAAGTGTTGCTGCTGCCAACGCCAAGATTGTGCTTTCATTGTCCATCCATAAGTGCGCCATCGATCTTGCTCCTTGCATAGTTGCTTCAGCACTGCTCCATTCCAAGTGTTTTGCTTCAACTCCAGATCCAATTCATTATTGTATGATTGCCATCTGCACACACAACAAAATCATATATTAGTAAGGGTAAATGAATCGTTATGTAATTAATACCTTGCTGTAATGTAAGTCCATTGGCTAGGTTGTGATATGGCGGATACGGACCTGGGAAGATGTTACTGATAACTACCGAAGGTGTAGGGGTTAGGAAGAAAATAAAAAATTTCAGGGCTAGGAGAAAATTGAAAAAAGTGGACCCCATACCCCCATGACTAATCGCGAACCTCTGGTAGCATTAGAATGGAGAAGGAAAAAGGAATAAGAAAGATAGATAAAAAAGGGACAACTGAAAACATCAATGAAATGGATGTCAAGATGGTAATGAACAAAAGAATAATTAATTGGAAAATGTTAAGGGAAAGAAGTTAACTAATGCTCCAAATAGGAATGTCAGTGGGTCCTCCCCAAAGCAGGCTCATGCCATTAATGCCCTAACAAACCCACATTCAAAGAGTTTGTAGGCTCTGAGAATGTTGGTTGGAACAAGAGTTAAAGTCTTAACCACAAGCATTTACCAAAAAGAAAACAAGGTATCAACTAAAATATATACACTAATGATACAATTGGCAATGAGGTGAACCATGGAAAGAAGGATGAAGAGAAAAGAAGAGAATGGAATGGAATCCCAAGAACAAGGTGGTGTACAGCCCCTTGTGGGTTTGATGATTACTGTGACTTGGCAAGTCTCATTTCAACTCTTGCCTTAAACCAACCATGTTCAGTGACTTCACATCAATGCATTTAGAAAACCATCCACTTGGAGAACAAGAATGCATCTTCAAAGAGCCACAACCATTCCAACGAAACAAAGGAGAGAATGGGAAGTGAGGAGGGCCTTAGTTAGATGAAACACTTTTGGTTCCATAACCAGTGCTTGGGGCCCAAATTTTATTTCGTCTAAGGGCTATTCTTTGAATTCTCATTTAGTTTTTTTTTGTTTTTATGCATGAGAACCACACCATGCAAAAACTTCTTATTTTTATTGTCTCAGCTTCCGATAGTGGGTAACATCGGAATGGTAAGAAAACTCAAGAAGAGAAAATCCAAGCACCCAAGAGAATGATCAACATAAAAAGCATCAATTTCCCTTGAATTCACACCATTTTCAAGCCTTGAGTCCTTCCTTAGTTTGAGAAATGCCCAGTCACTGATTCGTTAAAGTTCTTATTAGAAGGGAACTGTACGTTTCCAAGCCAAGAGAAACCATAGAAATTGGTGGATGGATGGATGAAGTGATCTCATTACCTGCCATAGTAGAAGAAACCTACCTTAGTATCAACATTGTGACTTAAAGGTAAAAACCAAACATTAGCAATCAATATGAAAACAGTTCATACCATCATTCCGAACACTTATTGGGTGACAAACTTATAGGATGGATAGACATACACACACATACAAAAAATGGAAAACATAGAACGATGTTGTAAAACAAAAATTTATAAAAGTTAAAGAAATTTGCAAAACAAAAATAAGAAAAGTTAAAGAAATTTGTAAAAAAAAATGTGTAAAACAAAAACATTGTAAACAAAAACGTGTAAAACAAAAATGTTGTAAAACAAAAACTTAAAAGAATTGAGGGTCCCATATAATTAGCATAGGTGGCCATCTCCCCCATGACTGAGTTGTAAGGGAGAGATCCGAANTCATTGTTAGCATGAGTTTCCTTAGTTCATTCCATGCATATTTGTCTGCTCTTACGAGTAGCTGTCAACCATAGAGTGTTTACTACTGGCTATGTGGTTGCTACATATAGGAATCTTTGTTGCAAAGTTTCAAGGACGCGCCTATTACATGGAGGAGATGAGCATCCCTCCATGTCATCACCCGATGAATCACTGTATGTGATGCATGGAACTTTCCTGTTCTCGATCTTTCCACATATGTTTACCTTAGAGATTTCCAAGGAAAGATCGTGGATCCTAAGGCATGCATCTACTGTGCTTAGCCATGCCCTTCCCATTATAATTGGGAAGTCCCCTTCATTGTTGTTTACTTCGATCACCAGAAAATCAGCTGGGTAAGACCAATCATACACAGTGGTAATAACATCTTCCACCAATCCCAAGGAAATGGTGATGGACTGGTCTACTAGCTCTAATTGAATGTTTCTCTTCTTAAGTTGGGGTAGGTTCTAGGCATGATACATCTTTCATGAAATTAAGTTTACTTTGAACCTGAGTCAAGAAGAGCCCTATGTGGTTCGTTTCCGAAAATCTATAAATAAATTAAGGGACTTCTAGGGTTAGTTAGTTTCCTGGGAAGGTTTCCTGCCTTGATCCAGTCAGTTATGGTATGTGTTAACATAATCGTATGTGTTATGCCCTGTTGGACTGAAGGGTGCTTCGAAGTGTTAGATGGTGGAGGCATGTACATGGCCCCAACCACTTGTTGTTGCGAGAGTGTGTCTGGGCTTTTGGTTTTGAAGTAAGATCTTCTCTTTTTACAGTTTTCAGAACCATCAACAGGTTGGATATTTATAGCTCTTGTAGCATGACATTGCTACGGTTGAGGAGGAAGTTCCCCTTGCATTTTTGGAGCAGGAGGTGTTATGAGAACTACTTGAGGTGGATGAGGTGCGGTTGGATTAGGAGGATGGTGTGGGTATGGAGTGTCTCCTGGAGGAGAAGGAGTCCTTCTAAAGTACTCCTGAGCTTGGTAGTGATGGTTGGAGGTTGTGTGACCCATAGAGTCATTTGGAGAAATTGGCTGCTACACATAATATCCATAAGGATCAGGCTGCCGGTAAGGGTACTGTTGTTTCGGCGATGGCATCCCCCATGACTGTGGGTATTGCCATTGCTGATATTGTCTGATGGGCTAAGGTGGAGTTCCACTTGGATAATACGTTAGTGGTTGGTGGAACTGCCTTGGGTTACCTTGTGGATAAGGTAACCTTTAGGGTGTTTACCGTTGCTTGAGTCTTAGATTTAGTGCATACACCCTAGACTCTTGTAGATGTGAGATAATGGGGCAACATCCCTTAGGATGGTCATAGTAATAGACCTCACATCTACCATCATTGTCTATGTCAAAATTTACAGTCACATCGGAGTTAGTGATTTTTCCCTTACCCTTATTCTGTGCAAGGCTTAAATCTCTCCACTTTTTCATACCTCTGTCACTACTTTTCTCTACCTTAGACACTTCTACAATTTTTAAGATGGTTTCTATTTTAGAGTCTAAGGAACTCCATACATCGTCTACCTTAGCCACTATTTCTATTGTTAATTTTTGGATCGGCAAGGTTTTCCAGTTCACCAACTCTTCAATTGTTGACTCATCCTCTTCATCACAAAATTTCACTCCCTTATTTCGAAGGGAGGGATCATGGTTGTACTCCTTTGCAATTTCCCTCTTGCGTAGCTCACCTTCTTCAATTGCTACTTGCTCCAACAAGCTTTGCACTTCATGGGCTCTAAGTTGTGATAGCCTCCCTTGGGCATAAGTTCCAAGGGTTTGTCTCGTTTCATGCCTTAGCCCATCCACAATGTGGCGTAGTTGATCCAGCTGTGCATACCCATAGCCTAGGCAACGATGTAACAATGTGTAACAGTAGGCCATGGAAGCATTCAAGGGTTCGTGATGACCTTGCTTCCAGCCTTGGATCTGCTTATGCAAGTTGGACACTCTGGAGTACGTTTGATACTTTTTTTTGAATAGTTCTAGCATCGTACTCCACCTTCTGATGGTTTCTGGTTCTAAGGACTAGTACCAGCTCTCTGCTTATTTGGTGAGTGTCCTTGGGAACAACTTAAGTTTCTACCACTCACTGTCTATATTCTATAAGGCACAGGCATCGTAGAATGCTTGTAAATGATTTTGTGGATTAACATTGTATCCCCCTTCAAATTGTGGGATATTGTTCATGTCTAATCATTTGATCCGACTATCCTTCAAATGCCTTATGGGAATCCTAACTACCTCTGTTATGTTAAGCATACTTTAGGTTGCAAGTAGGGGCTCATCATGATCATCTCTTTCATGATGCCTATGATGTCTACGTGATTCCCTACTCTCCCTACGTCCTTGCCCTTGTCCTCTCTCTTGACTTTCTCATCGAGGTCTTTCATCTTTCTTACTTTTATCCTCCCCTTTATGTTCATGGTGGCTACACCCAAATGTGGAAGGAGAGGGTGAGTGATGTGAAGAAGGGAAAGAAGAAGGGGAACCATCATCAATACGATGTTTCTTGCCTTCTCTTCAGCTGCTACAGCCCTAATCGTTGTGACAATCAAAGTGCCCATCCTTAGCGTGCGTAGTGGTTCCCTCTGTGAACAACTGGTGCTCACGAGCATCAGAACTAGGGATATGTATCATTGATATTAGGTTTTGATACCCAACCTCCTCACCATCATTAGGAGGGGGAACATCATTTGCTAAGGAACCCTTGATAAGGGGTTCCTCATCTCCTATTTCGGTAAGGACATGTGGGGCTTTGCCCTTCAGAAAGGTATGTTGACTCTCCTGCCTTAAGTCCCTCATACGTTGGGCATCTATGGGGAAATAATCCCTCATGTCAAAATCATCTGCAACATATTTTGTGAATAGTTCTTGCATGCCAATCTGTACCAAGGCACAGAAGAGCATGTTGGGAACAGAACGATCTGGGGGTAACACAATGTTACCTTGCAAATCTCTCCACCATAGTTGTTCGTCTTGATGGAGAATAAAAGTAAAGTTTGGAATATATTCATCGAGATGAGTATAAACTATCTTGTACTGCTTAGTACTTGGCTGATTTTGGTTATGTTTTTTATCTTGCCGTCTATCTCTAGTATGATCCTTAGGTGGTGAGTTGCTCTTATGAGAAGAAGGCATTTTTATTGGTGTGCTAGTTCACCATTAGATAATTTTTTCTTGATTAACCCAAAGGTTCATTAAGGCTCACAATGATGTGAGTGATATCCCTTATGTTCAATTAGGCACACAGACACTTAGTCACTGACAACGGTGCCATTCATGAGTGGCGAGGTACCCTACACTCAACCATACGAAAGGAGCATAGCACACACGATTCGGTCGAACTCCGCAGACTAAATGCCTAACCGCCCCATGGAACACTTGGGGTTAATCATTCGTTGTCTTCCCAGACTTACTTGTTGTTGTCATAGTGTATGGTTAATTATGTCTGAGGTATATTATTTTTTTGGTATTTTCACGTTTATCTCCTATGCTAAAGGGGGTGAAGGGTTGAGAAACTAACTAACTCTAACTAATGTCCTAAGTCTAAATTAACTAGCATCAGCATCCATTCCCACTTACCATACACACCCTGAATTGTGCAACTGTGGCTACCAAACACTAATCATTACTGGGATCACCACACGTAACGCACGTGCTCGAAGTGGTCATACTGAGGCACCTAGTTAGCGTAAGTGTGATAACCAGCCGATTCCTTGGCTAGCCGTACACACCTGTGGGTGCTCGTAGCCAAGTCGTACTTATCCCACGTTCTAGCCTAATGTGATGAGTAGCCAATTCATTAACTATCTATACGCATTGGACTACCATTGGGATTACCAAGCGTAGATCTTGGGATACACTACTAGGTTACCAAGCAGTCACAATGCTCGTAATCAAGTCGTACTCCTGCGTTGCGACGAGCAACCGATTCCTTGACTAGCCGTACACATCTGTAGATGCTCGTAATCAAGTCATACTCATGTGCACTAACAACAAATAATAAATAACAATAAAATAAAACCTTGTACTACAAGGTTTATCCAATCAAGTTCATCTTTATTGCTGTACACAACTTGTGTTCAGGTTACAAAGTTGCTCGAATAAAGAGCCGTTCACTCTAGGACTCCTACTGCGGGCACATGGGAAATTAATCTAACTCTGGAGTGTTCAAACTGCTAGAGCTTTGCTACTTCTAGCCAAGATTGGGAAATGAAGGGAGTGTTTTCTCTTATTTATAGATTTGGTGGCAGACCGCGATATCGTGTACATGATATCACAAGGAACGACGCGATATCGCGTACATGATATCGTAGGGGATGCGTTATCGCGGCTTGTGCGAAACTCGTCTCATCAAAATCCAATAGTAACAATTGCAAAGCCTACAGTTAATGATTACAAGAGAAATACTAGATTAATTTGTTAATCTAATTTTAGTAAATCATCAAGTTTCAAAAGGACATCATGAAGGGAATATGCTATGTCAACAAGGAAAGAGGGAGAAAGAGAGAGAGTTGAAGTTAAGTAACAAATCTCTTGAAAGTAAAGAAATAATTATCTCTAAATTTCTAAAAAGCCAAACAAAAGCTAAAATTCCAACCCATTTATATTTATGGATGTCCTCCTATATATAGGATGAAAATTCCTCATAGACTATGTAGGAAAAATGTAGTAGGACTAATAGAATCTTCCAAAAGTTTCTATAAAGTTCTAAATAGAAAAAATGACATAGAGAGTCAATTTTGATACTAAATGTTAAAATTTTGATGTGAAAGATCAAAAGCTAGAAACAAAAGTGAATATTGAACATCAAAAATGAAATTGATGTTGGAGATTAAAGATCAAATGCAAAAAATCAAAACTAATTTAGTGTAAGACATTAGAAGATAAGAATGAAAGTTGACATCAGACATGAAAAATGATATCAACATTGAATATTAAAAGTCTAACATAGGATGTTAAAACTGATTTAATGCAAGATGGTAGAAGCTAAAGAAGAAATGATGTTAAAGCTGACACTAAATGTTAAAGCCTGAAAGTGAAGCTAAAATAATGTAGCAAATGACATGAGATGTCATTTCTATTAAGCTAGAGTTTAGAGACTAGAAACAATGTTGCAAATGATGAAAGATGTTGGATCTAAACTATTGAAAAATCATAGAATGTATCTAGTACTCCTAGTTAAATTGAAAAATCTAGAGTAGTTATAACATTACCCCCTCTTGATGAATACTACTAAAGCACTAAAGGAGAATCCATCAAGAAAAGAGACAAGTTGGTAGGTACCTTCAAGAGGATTCAACAAACTATGGGAATAGTGAAGAAAGTCTTGGATATCACCAATATAGCTACAATGGAGTTCTACACCACAGAAGTGAGATGTGGCTAGATGTTATGAAGCACACATAAAAATGTAGATAAGACACTTTCTAACTCACTCAATTCTCTTAATCACACCCTCATTAAAATAAATCAAAGACATTGGTTAGGCCTCACCAATGTGAATTATGACAATAGAAAGGATTAGAGAAAGAAAGAAAGATAGAAGAAAAAAATAAAAGGTAATAAAAAGTAGTGAAAATATATTAAGAACATTACCAATACACCAATGATGGGATGTTGTGCCATAGAAATGGGACAAAACTAGATCCCTAGAGCTGACCTCTCTCTTAACTTAATCATATACAAATTTCACACTTCTTACATTTCCCTACACTCAACAATCCCTCATTGCATAAGAAAAAAAGACACTCATTTCACCTTACTAATGCTTAATATAGAGAGGAATGAAAACATATGAGGAGAGGGGATGAGAGAAATAAGAGAGAACTATAGTACATGAAGAGTAAAAATGATAGCATGTGAAAGAAAAGAGCAAAATAGAAAGGGGAAGAAACAAGATATCATCCATACAACTATCATGAGCACTATGCTATGCTACTGAAGTGGGGCATGGATAAATCCTACATATTGTATGGTTAAGAAGGATGTCATATATATGGATAATTAATCATTTACTATCCCACTCAATAATATGGTCAATTATATCCTCACATGAAGCAATGAGATATCAAGTACTCAAAATCCTCAAGATACTGTTGATTATCATCTCTTGTATTGATAGCACTTATCAATATGTTGGCAAATTACATGACAAGTATTGAGTAAATACATTAAACAAGTTGATATCACATAGCAAAAGGATCATCATGAATGGTGAAAGTTATGAGCACATGAGCTACTATGTTCTCAAAATAAAGAAAATGGCTTAAAGTATGAGTAGAGAATGATAAGATAAGTTTCTTATTTATTTGGAGATAAGGGACCATCTGAGGCACCTTCCAATCATAATCACCATAAATAGTAATACTTTTAACTTAATTTTTCAAATCTAGCTAGATTTCTCATACCAAACCCTCATAGTTAGCAACATTATTAGTGCAAGGAAAACCAAGCTTATATGCCTAATAAAGAACTTTCTTAGTAAAGAGGATAAGGATGAAATCTACACTAGATCTAAAAGAAATGTATGATCCATAAAAATAAATGATATCATTTAAATCCTCAACATTAAATTGTAAACTATGAATAATATCTTGTTTCAAGAAAAATAGATAACATCAACTATAGCTTGATCTTTGATAGAGTGTTGAGCTAGGAAGGAAAGATCAAAATCTATAAGGTAAGTACTCTAATGATCTAAGTGATGGTTTTAGAAAATAATTATAGCCAAAACTTTAAGAATGTTATCTTTGCAGATAACAAAGATCTTAGTAGGCAAAAGGTAGTGTCTTCACTTTTTATGAATGAAGATAATACTTAGATAAAACTTTTCAATGTCAAATTATCGAGCCTCATGATAAAAGGATGACATATATAGTATATAAGAGACTCATCTCTAGCTTCCTATTGTTGAGAAAGCATAGGAGAGATGGAATTATTAGACTTGGAAAAATAAAGATAAAATCATTTTTCAAATTATAGAGGATGTATAATGTGAAAAATGGTTATGGCTTCTTTGATGAAATTAAAGGCTTTTTAACACTCCTCATCCAACATGAAAGATGTGGATTTAAAAAGAAAAAAACTCAATGGATGAAGATGATTAGTAAGGTTAGAAATTAAATTATAGATTAATTAAGCATGATCCTAAAGGACACACATATCTTGAATGTCCATTGTTAGGGTTAACCACTATACAATCTTGAAAGATAAAGTAACCTAACATTTTCCTAGTAAGGACCCCAAAATGCACTTCTTGGGATTAAGACATAAGTTAAACTTGTCAGAATAGGTTAGATCTTCATCTAAGTCAAAAGCATGATTAGTATCTAGGATATACTTAATGATCATGTCATTAACATAATCATTAACTACATTGAACATTATTTCATTAAAGATAAAACCCATAGCATGTTGGTAGGTAGCTCTAACATTCTTGAGACCAAAGGACATTTTGGTGTAGTAAAATGTTTTCCAAGGAGTCATGCATGTGGTATAGTATTGGTGCTCTTGATTTATCTAGATTTGGGTATAGCCAAAAATCCATCCATGAAGGATAAAAGAGCATGACCAGTTTTAGATTTAATTATTTGATCAATGTTAGACAAAGGGAAGTCAACCTGAAGAGTGAGCTTGTTTAGGTCTCAGAAGTTAATACATATAGGTATGCCAACATTCTTCTTGGGAAATACAACCATGTTACAAACTTATTTGGAATAGTTGACAAGACAGATGAATCCAATGTTGAAGAGTTTTTTATTTCTTCTTTTATAGAAAGAGCCATAGTAGGATGAATCTTCCTAACCTTTTATTTCACAAGTTTGAAATGCTCTTTTAAGATGATATTATGTTGAACTAGCTTGGGATCTAGACTAGGCATATCCTATCTCTAAGTAAAAGCAATTGAATGCTTTTGTATAGTTACTAGAATAGACCCCTAAATATTTAAAGAGATAAGGTCACTAAATTGAAGGATCTTTTCTTCACCTTTGTAACTTAGCATAGGAAGGTTGATCAATTGATAATTTTTTAGAAGAGGCTCTTGACAAAGGAAAGAAAGGTCTTAATGAGGTAAGTGATCATCCTCAATAATGTCTATATAGGATATGAGAAAATATGGATTTAACACTAAGTCAAGAAAAATTAGGATCTAGAGCCCTACATACTTGTACTATAGGGTTAGTCAAGATTAAAGGTCAAAGAAGGAACTCTAGGCAAGTAACCATGTTTACCTGGACTAGAATCAAAAGGGTCAAAATTACTATTTGGAGGAGAAAATGCCAAACATAAGTAAGAAACATCAAAAGTTCAAAGTCATGCATCATTTCTAAAGAATAAAAATGATGGCAAAGGAAAAAGTTAGATAAATATGCTTTCATTTGTATCAAGATCTTTTGAGAATTGACACATGTGTACTCAAAAGAGACAAGAAAGGAAAACTTACAAAACTTAACATGCAATGTGGTAGTAGCAATCATAGACATGGGGCCAAAGATGGATCTAGTAGTATCAGGGGATTGCTTTACCCCTACTCTCTTTCTCCTGGAGCTCATATGTAAGTTACCCAAATCCTTGTTAGGAATTTCTATATAGTTTTGCTATTGTAGCATTGTTAAATGATACATTAAAAATAAATTACATGTGTGTCAAAAAAAGTGACATAGCACATCATAATTAATGTTTTTGTTAGACATATATTTTATTTTTTATTTCTTGAATAGAATCTACCAATGTGAAATGTCAAAACTAAGATTAACCACTTCGGAGTTTTTGCCAAATTCCAAGGGTAGATGATGTGAGATATCATAATTAGATTTGACATATAGTGTTACAGTAGCAAGGAGAAATGATGTAAAATGTAGCAACTATTAACATGAGGTTTTGATGTGAAGAAAAAATGAGGTTTCTATGTTTAACTATGCTTTTGATGCCAAATTTTATTATTTGTTTTGTAGGGATGTCATAGCACCTAGACTACTAGTAATTAAGTCATTGTATTTCTTTCCTATGGATGAAAGATGTATCCTATGAAACAAATGAGGATAGTATGGTCCAATGATAAGCAAGCTTCTATTTAAGGATAATACACTAATGCCCCCAAAGTTATGGACACTATAAGAAGCTACAAAGTTGCTAAAATTGTACATCATCCATTTCAACATGGTGATATTGATAGGGATAGTAGAAGATGTGGTCCTATGGTCTTTGGAGATAATCCTTCCTAAATTCTCTATAGATCTCACAGAGATCATCTTCAAGCTATAGTTAAACATTGAGGAACTAACCAAGGATGTCATGGTATTTATAAAATCCTTGCATAGGTTTTATGAATGAAGGAAATATCAAAAATTTACTACCTATAGCATATTGCTACTAAGACATAGACCACTAGGATAATGTCTAATCCACTAGGTACTTAAATTATTTTTGAGAGGTGAGTTAGAAAGGATTAGGAGATAAAAGATAAAGTTAGCCTTTATTACTTAAAGATACCAAATTTGGAATTTTATGATATAGGTTTTAATAGTCTGGACATCTAGAGTCCTAATCCTTTAAAAATCTATTGAGAGACTTATACCAACATCAAAATTGGAGGCTTTGGATGATGTTCCAATTTGATGAATAGTATAAGAGCTTAAGGACACAAATTTTGGAGTGAATATGAAAGAAGGAAATGGCTTCATCCATTATCAACTGAAGTCCAAGGTGAAAACATAAAGTGGCCAAAGGGATCAAGAATCATCATAAGGTCAAAAGACAATAAAAGGCTTAAAAATTAATTTTGCACATTTAACTTTGAAAGGAAACAAGTCTACTAATAAAGGTTTATTCCTACTTGCATGTTAAATAAACATTAATGATCTCAAATTTATTAAAGTTAGTGGAAAAGTGGAGTATGATGTGAGATCCAGTAGTGAAGCACAAAGTGCTCAAAAGTAACTTTTTGAAGGTGAAGAAGTTAAATATTTTAAAAATTGTAAGAGGGTACAAATTTATGTGCTTTGGGCTTAAAGCACCCCTACCCTAGCACAACAAAATATGTAGGATTAATCAAGAGCTATGTTGCAAACAAGGATTTTTTGTAGTTCATGTAGACCCTAAATAAGTGATGATCATACTAAGACACTGGTTCATATTCTTACAAAGTAGCATAAAGATCAACAACATAAAGCATGATTCATTAGAGCTGCCAATGGTGGAGAAATAGATAGGTTCAGAAAATATAGATGTTACCAATGTTAATAGAGGTAATAATAAATATTTAAAGAATCTTTTTCCATTATTCATTGAAAGACTCTTTTGTAATAAGATTGGATAGAAATGAGAACTAGCGTATAGGATGTTGTATGGATTATATGGGGCAATGTCCTAAAGTAGGGTGGCTAACAAGGTACTCATGATTTGTAAAGGGATACTTGAAAAGATAGAAAAACTACCTCAAGATGGAAAGAAAGGGAAAAATGATCATGATAAAGAGGCTCAAATTTGATTCTTATTATGAGTTAATAAGAGTAGTGTAAATATATTTTTCTTGCTATGGAGAGGAGTAAATTAATGTTGCTTCAAAAGTAAACTTTATGTCCCCATTGTCCCAACACATGGGAAGTCTAATGTTAGCTTATTACATCAAATTTTCTCGTCCTTTGACATTACCATCAAAGACTAGAGAAGATTTTGGGTCTTTAATATTTGAAAGCATTAAAGAACCATGGTAGAAACTATGTGAAAAGACCAAGGCAAGAAACGATGTAATTTTAGAGAGCACCTCGACAACTATTAAGAAAAAAAAGCATCAAGGAAGAAAAAAACTCTGTATGAAGAAAAAGTCTATTCACTAATGTCAAAAATTAGCATCTCTAAGGAAAAAGTAGAAGTGAGAATAAGTAAGTATTTAACTTATTTTTGGTGGAAATGTTTCACAAAGTGTCTTTGATGCAACATGGTTTCTAGTTTTGATGTCACCAAAAAATGATGTGACACTAATACTTAACCATTTTTTTCTTTGACTATAGAAACTTATTCATTCTCTTTTTTATGCTAGAGATAAAAAGGAAAATATGGGCTTTCATCAAATACAAGTAGATGATGTTAAAATATCTAACAAAGGAAACTGATGCAAAGCTAAAATTTCTATCTCTAAAAGATGGTATGTTGAAAACATTATTACCATAGAATAACATTTATTAGCTAGAGGTAGAGATTCTAATATTATTTTGGGTTGAAATGCATAAATAAAAATAAATTTGGACAAGGATCATGTGACTTTTCATAATCCTACAATAAATGTAGATGTGGTAGCTGAGAAGATAGTTGTAGATATAATAACTACCACTCTCAACTATGATATGAATATGGGGGTGTTGGAAATTAAGCTTGCTTAAAAATTTCTTAGAGTAAGTACAAAAGAGTAAAGAAGAGAATGAAACTAGAAATAAAAATGTTATCAATATAGGTGGAGTTGCTTGAAGATGAAATTTGAGGTAGTAATATGATCAAGCATACTGCTCATTCACATGCACACTGAATAGAAAGGAATAAGGTAGTAGAATTACAAAGAGCATTGGAGTAAAAAAAGTGATCAGAATTGGTAATGTCATCCTCAATGACTAGCTTAAGAAATTCAATTGTAGCATAGAAATGTTGTGGGAGGAAGCAAAAAACTAATAAGAAGTGGTATAAAATAGAGTATCACAAGCTATTAAAGGAGAATAAAGATCTTTATATAGATAGAGAAATAAGATGTCTATTTACTCAATAGACAAAGTTAGAGGAATTATTTATTGATTTTGCATAAAATGTGATGGTTAACACATTGATAGAAGAGTATAGGGATCTTGAGGAGGAACCAATGATAGAAGAGAAAGATGATGATATCTCGCTAGAAGAGCTAAAAGCATGTGAAGAATAATGGGTTGCTATTCTATCTAAGATTCCAAGTTCTTCTTTTGATATGTTAGAGATCACTAACTTGAGATTATTGAAGATAGAGTAGCATATTGTTGAGATTTATGAAGAAACCTAGGGTAAGCATTGAGAATTCTAAATATTCATTGTATTTTATTCCATATAAAAGATAAACTAAAACAATAGCAATTAATTTGACCGTAATTTTTTACATGAAAACCCTTGAGAGAGTATCTAAAGACCAACAGTAGAAGAGCCAATGCCAATACAAATCAATGAAGAGGCTAAGAAAGAAACTTCTGAAGAAGACTAACCTTACAATGTCAAGTGTGATTGATTTTAGCCTTTCATGTCATGTCAAAACTTTTGACATGTGTCATTTTTTGTAAAGAAATTTTTAAAGAGAAATAAAATTTATGTTCATGTTGATTTTAACCTAGCCTTTTTTCTACATTGTCATAGCTAAAATTAATGCAACATGTCAAAGCTAATAACGAGTTACTAATTTAATATTTATCATTAATGACAAATGATTAAAGAGAAAATTTAAAGGAAATTCATTGAACATCATTACCTGATTATAGTAAAGAGTAGAAGATAGATAACCAAAAATCATTACATGTACTAGTAGATGTCCACCACCTAGTGGAAATTAAAAGATGATAAATAAAATAGAAAAAATAGTTGACTAAGAAGAATAAAGAGAATCATTCTTCTTAGATGAGAATATTTATAGTTCATCAAAGTCTAAGTTAATGAATTCAACATTAGAAAGAGACTCATTGCTAAAGACTATAGAATTAGAAGTAACCTCAAAGTTCTTAGAAGAATAGGGAACTATAGGCTTACCTACATGTTTAAGCTATATTTTAGCTAATTTGCCACTAGGCTTATAGGAATATGCTTCTTGATCTAGGCAAGAGACACTAGGGATTTTACTATCTATAGAGATAATGATCTTATGATTGTAAATATGTATGTGGACCTCCTAATATATAGGAGAAGAAACTGGTATATGTTAAGTTAGTTAGGGACATCCTAGTATACCATTAACACTAGGACACTCATGTATCATCATAAAGATGGTGTCAGACTATAGCCTAAAATATCTACTCATGTAACATCATCTATTACAAATGGTATTCTAATGAAGCCTAAAATATCTACTTATGTAGCATCAAATGAAATGAGATTAGTGCAATTTTTATTGCATACTACCTTATCTTAGAGGCCAAGTTACTTGATAATGGGTCATGCGATCACATTCTATCTATCACCATCATCAACATGTATCAAAGGGACTACAACTTCTAGAGAAACTTTGATGGTAATGTAAATGTATTTCAATCTATCTTGATGTTACAACCATGAAAGTTTATGCTATTTGATCCATAATGAGGAGCATAAAGAAAAAGAGGATATAACTTCTATCAAAGTAGGAATGTTATGTGGGATCATGATCCTCTTAAGAACATAATATAGTGTACCTAGATGTTTGTTAGAAGTTACCATGAGATCATACAAGGGGAATTTGTTACCTTTAGAATGGAAAATAAAGATGATTTTATGTAGGATCTTACTATCTATAGGCTAAGCTAGTTGAAGAGTAGATTCTACCATAATAGGATGTATAGGATTAGAAGAAGATGGGATACTACTTGAAGTCATAACCTCTTGTTGATGTTGGGAAGAAACCTTAATTATTATTTTAGAAGGCTATTTTAAGGCATCAATTATCTTCTCCTTATGCTTAGCTGTGTAGGATTCATTGGTCTATTGACTGTGAGTTGGAATCTTTACATGATGTAAAGGAAAAGGAGATGCTTGAGTTATGACCAATGTAATGGTACTCTAAGGTTTTGAATGAGATGAAATAGAATGAAAAGTAAATGATTAAAAATATTTATTTGAAGTATACTAATTATATTTAATGAGATAAATGCAACAGCAAGGTGATGATGAGTTCTTTGGCTTAGATGATGAGGTTTAGTCAAACTAATGAAGCATGTAGGGCTTCTATGGTCTGAGTGAGGACTATCTAGATTGATTATTGTTAGAATAATAAATGACATAAGGATTTATTATGATAATACTACCATGGAAAGCTCCATACTATGATGATATCATAGGGGAAGCACTACCAAAAAATAACATTAATTTAAATGATCCTAATTCAAAACAAATTTATGGGAAAGTGGTATCTCTTTTAGGTACACCCTAGAATCTAGATGAGGTGATATCTTCATAAATAAAATATCATGAAAAATATCAACTTATTTAAAGGAAAATATGAACTTAAATCTTCATGTACTTTTTAGGTGTGAAAACCAAAATTGTTCCTCTAGCTCCCAAGGGGTTCTAATATACTTCTAGTTACTACTTGTCCAAATGCATAGTGGGCAGATTACTTTCCACCAATATTTTATCCTTAGTAATGATATCTAGAACATCATCTTTCAAATTTCTATAGTTACCTATATCATGTCCATTAGTCTCATGATAATAGTAGCATTTGTAATAGTTATACTACTTAGAGACAACATGATACCCTTCTTGTCATTGAGAAGGATTCATTGCTATCAAGTGCATGTGAAAAAACTATACTCTCACTTGATTAGAGACATAATTATTCTTCATGCATTCATTTCTAAGAATATTATTAAGAAATAAAGAGTAGTCATGGATATCTTGGTGTATTATTCTTTGTTTGTTTAAGATCTACATTATTGGTTTGAAGAAGAAGCAAGTGAGGGAGAATTTTTTTTCCATTAGAAAAAGAAGAAACATCCTAAGATGTTAGTTGTCCCTTCTCTTGTTTGATAGACTTGTTGTCTTTGTTACAGATTGATAGGAATTCTTAGTCACTACATTGAATAGCAACTTCTTTAATGCATTTGATAGCTAGGAAAGTATCATTTAGAGAATGAGGCTTAGGATAAGCCATCCTCTTCTAAATGTGGTCATTGACTACAACTTCAAAAATGTCCTAGAAATGGAATTCCTCTAAAAGATATAGTAACTTAGTTGATGTCACTACCCATTGAGAAATGAACTTGTTGATGGGCTCATTTGGAGCTTCCTTGATAGCCATGAATAACATGATGCTAGTGCTTTGAGGAACATTGAACTTGAAACATTCAATAAAAGTAGCCAACAATTATATCAGTAATGTAATAGAATCACGAGCCAAGGAACTCTATGATTCCAAAGTTCTTCCCAAAAAAAAAGGGTTAGAGAAATATCTCACTACAATGTAAGGGTAAGAGGTGAGAATCATCCGTATATTCCTTAATGCAATCACATGATTCATTGGATCCTCTATTTCACCATTATCCTTTAGGAATGATGGGAGTCAAACTTCCTAAATGGAAATGTAATAATAGATCTTATAAGGTTACTTAGAATTATATTCAAGAAAATAGGAGAATTTTCTTACATGATCAATGGCTTAGCTACTTTGTCTTTGAAGATGAAGCATAGCATCATTAAGTAGTACTAATAGCTATAGATTTGTTTCAAAAAGTTGAGGGATAGGTTAAACTATGATGGTAGGTGGTGATGTCAAAGGGAGATGCATGTATGAAATGTGTCTAAATTTAGTGGAACTAGGTATCCCTAACAAAATAGAATTAGGCAAGTATATAGAAAATAATGCTACATTCCTAGATTAGAAAATGTTAAATAGTGATAGAGTAGTAGAAATAAGAAATAGAATGGATGGAAATGAATTTATGGTAGACTGGGATTAAGAAATGGGGTATGTGGATCCAAAAGGTGGATCAATGGATTGAAATAAGGAAAGAGGATTGTTAATATTGTTATGGGAATAAAAATAGTAACTTGTAGGAATAAAACTCATGGAAAGGCTAAGTGATCTTATGCTAGAGGAAATATATCTAGGTGAAGAACTCTAAGTGAGTATGACACTAATGTTATGTATATGATGTGATAAAAGGTTAGTCTTTCCAAGATCTTTAGCTGATTATTCTTCAACTTCATCTATTGGATGGACATCTAATCTAGAGGTTATGCTTTTTTTTCCTGTAATAATGATGTGCAGATCAAGGAATTGATACATGATTATTTTCATTCCAGCCTCTTCAATATATAGATGTATCTTTTCGTAAATTTTTCTCTTGCTTCATGATTAATTTTGTAAATTTCCTTGCTTTTCCATGATCTAGTTGAATTAGGTGATTTGGATTATGGAGAAAAGGAAAAAGAGTAGGGCTTGCTTATATTCTACCTAGAGCTTGAATATATTTGGTGTGAGTAAGTAACCTAGCTCTCATTTCTCACAAGCTATCTTATAGTTCCTATGGCATAATCCTTTAGAGAATCCTTGATTTATCCTTAGATTAATGTGTCTTTGAAGCTTAAAAAATTAGAAATTGATGGATGATGTCATAGTTGCAAAAGTATCATAGTAATAACCATAACTTTATAAGTTTGTTAGTAGGGCATTAGCTTTTCCTACAAATGATTTCAAATTGAAACAAAAAGTGAAAATATCTATTTAGAGATGGCATAAAAGTTATAAAAGAATTTACATAACATTAGTATTTTAACATGACATTTCATCATGACTTAGAAAAATGTGACAAAAAGAAAATCATAGAAATAACATTAATTTCTTGAAGGTCTTCTGATAAGCAACGACGTACCCCCTCCTGTATCTTTGTCAACTGGAGTATTTATAGGTTGTGACGTCCTGTAGAAAAGGTGCAACGCTGATGATGTGTTTCCCGAACTTTCTGGGACCGTTGACTTGACTAACTGACTCTGTCGCGTCAAATGGCAACATACGTTGTTGCACTTTTGCTAAGGCTGCTTCATGATTACACGCAATACGCTCATCAGCATATTGTGCATATGGACAACAAATGCATAACTGTTTTGATCAACTTTACGTTGTATCACATTTGTTTACGCTGCGTTGCGTGGCGGAGCGTAACAAAGCCTGAGAATTGTGCATCAAGCTATTTTATGCTCATTCACACAGTGGAGCGTAGTGAAGCGTAAAATGACCAAGTTGATGACAAATTACACGGATGTACGTTGCGTAGAGTAACTAGCGTAAAATGATCAGTCTGCAGAAAACAAAAGCCGATTTGTCGCACATTTTACGCTAAGCATCATCATGCAATATTTCAAAATGTAGCATAAAAACAAGAAACATAGTAAAATCTGGGATCTGCAAAGGAAATCGAGGACTTGATGCTATGCGCCTCTTTGTCTTGCTATGCCTTGTTCTCCCTTCTAGAATTCTGACATGTGCTCTCACCTGAATTGCGAATCTTTGCCTGAGGCCGACTTACAATTTTCATAGTGTTTCAATGGCCCCTCTTTGTTGACAGTTAGAGGGCTTACCCGAAAGACGTCGACAAAGAATACGAAACACCGGATTGGTAAAAGCACGAATAGCGTCCATCCATGGCTACTCAAGTGTTGCCGTGTCAACATAGAAGAGAAAAGATGGAGAGAATGGGAGATAGGATGGTATAGTAGGAAACAGGTTCGGGGAAGATGCAAATGAGTCAGGATGGTAGAAGTATAGAATACGCTCATTGAACGCACAGGAACGTATGCATACTTATGTCAACAGGAATGCTTTTAGACGAGCACGGTGCATCAGTCTGAGATTTCTCTGTTACAGGCTATAGCAGGAATGCTTGCAAAAGGAGCATGGCATGTCACTTCTACAATATCTCTGCTACAACACTTAATTGCAGTGCAAGTGACTTGATTGCAGTGTGAGCACAGAAAATGGGTGCTTGTAGATGTAGCTTTTGCATACAGGAAGCAGATGGCGGGGATGAAGTGAAGTAAGGGCCAAGGATAGGATCATGAGGAGAAGAGGGATGCACTTCTAAGTGGCCAGGTGAACCTGAGCAGCCATCTCAAAATGCTGTTTGCACTTCACCACTCAGATGAATGCACCTTTGAACCACATCTTCGAAGTAAGTAACCTGTAACCACAGAAGAAAAGCAGAGGACACCATTGCCCGTGCGAACAACCGACAAGGTTGTCGAAACTAGCGTCATTTGAGACGAGATAAAGCGATCGGGCTGTGAAGGAGGAACTGTAGCATGAGGCCAAAATTCCCAATCTTGATGCTCGGCCCAGCATATCACTGCCAAAAGACATCAGACACAGTGCACCTAATTGGTTAGGCAAAGAACCAGCTAGATGAATCTGCGAAGCTAGCATCTGATAGTGATGATCAGCAGAGGTTCCCGAGGTTGTTGTCGATGAGGATTTCGTCGGGGCTCCAGTTGGTAAGACTAAACTCTCAAAGGTACCACCATTGTAGTGGGCGTAGCAAAGGCATCTTCGAGGGATTAGTAGGATGCCTCTCAGCTCATCCGAGGAACCAGTAGGATGCTGGTGGGGTGGCAACGCTGGGACTGTCCCAATATCCCACCCCATTCATCATGCAGCTCTACAGAGATGATCACGCTTGCTTAATTTGCATGGAAGCAGTCTGTAAGTCCTAGTTTTAAGTCCTGGTAGACTGTCATTGCTGGTTTTAAGTCTCAATAGACCATGATCCCAGTTTAAAGTCCGGGCAGACCGAGAAATGCTAGTTTTACGTCGTAGCAGACGGTGGTGTGTCTAATTTATGGTCTCAGCAGACCATGCTATGGGTGTCAGATTTGTGTCATGACCTAAGGAAAAATTTGTGCTAGTTTTACATCTCAGCAGATGGGTGCTTACCTTTGCTAATTTTGTATCATAGCGGATAGTCAATGCTAGTTTAGCATCGTGGCAGATGCATGCAAAAGATGCTAGTTTTTTGTCTTGGCGAACCTGTACAACACTGCTAGTTTTACGTCGTAGCGGATGGTTACAATTTGCTAGTTTAGCATCGTGGCGGACGCATGAAAGGAGTGCCAGTTTTACGTCGTAGCAGATGTTTGTTGCCAGTTTAGCGTCATAGCGGACGATTGTTTCCATACCTGATATTGACATCGGAGATGTTGCTAAATGTAGTACCACTTCAGGTATATGTGATTTATAGGATTCGATAACTCACTGTCATTGACATTCACTAGCTTGAATGCTCCGTTGCTGTATGCATCAATCACCAAGAAAAGGCCTTCCCAGTTTGTAGAGAATTTGCTTACTGTTTTGCGCACGGCTTTGAGAACTATATCTCCTTTCTTAATGGGGCACTTCTAAAGGTTGTGACGATGTTTCTGTCTCTGTTTGTCTTGATACTTTTCAATCGTATCAAGCATCTGTATTCACTTTTCTTTGATTGAATCCAAATCCATGAGCCGAGACTCGGTGTGTTGAGCCTCATTTATAATTGTGGAAAGGACCATTCTTAGAGAAGGAATTTGCAGCTTGAGGGGTAGCACTGCTTCAGAGACATAGACCAAGCTATAGGGCATACTTTCTATAGCTGTCCTACATGTAGTACGATATGCCCATAGTACATAGAGAATTTTTTCGTGCCACCGCCTCTTGTTACTGTCAAGCATTTTCTTGAGCAGATGGATGATGACTTTGTTTTTTACTTCAGCTTGACCATTTGCTTATGGGTAATAGGGTGAGGAGAAAGATTTTTTAATGACAAGGCTATCACAGAAGGATTTGGTCTCTGTACTACTATACTGTGGCCCATTGTCGGTCACGATAGTCATCAGGAGACCAAATCTGGTTACAATGTTGTCTAAGATGAAATGGAAAATCTATTGAGATGTGATCTTCCTTAAAGGAATATCTTCTACCCACTTTGTGAGGTACTCAGTGGCGGTGATTATGAAGCTATGACCTGCGGAAGATTTTGGCGTGATGGGACCTATAATGTCTAGTCCCCATCATTGAAATGGCCATGTTATCTGAGTTGTATGTAAATCTGTAGGTGACACATGTATAAGATTTGCGTGGCACTGACACGTGTCACAAGTTTTAACCTTTGTTAAGCAATATTTTTCCATGTGTGGCCAGTAGTACCCTAAGCGGCGGATTTTCGAAGCCATAGCCCGTGGTGCCACGTTTCCTCCGCATAATCCCTCGTGAACCTCGCTAATGATACGTTGCGCTTGGTCCTTGTTAACGCAAGTAAGCAACACACCATCAAAGAAGCATCTACAGAGAGTACTGTCTACTATGATTATGTACTGTTTAGCTCACTTGCAGATTGCATCTTTCTGTGCGCGTGTCAGTTCGTGTGGTAGTTCGCCCTGTAAGAGATAAGTTTTAATGTTGTCATACCATTCTGGCATACTTTCTTTGAGAAGAGAAGATATTTGCGCCGCCTGAATGATGGGACCTATATAATCTGTTATTAAAGTAGGACAAGTGTCGAGCAAATGTGAGGGCATGTTTAAGGCAAGCATAGCCAGTGCATCAGCCAGTGTTTTATTGGTTCGTGGCACGTGTTGGGCATTGATGATCGTGAATTGGTTCAAAAGATCTTTTGCAATATCGTAGTAGGGCTGCAGATGTGCAGCCTTGTAAGCGTAGACTCCTGTGATCTGATTGATAACGAGCATCGAATCACCCCTAATCGTCAAGTGTCGAACATCAAGTTCGCTGGTAGCTAGTAATCCTATGAGGAGCCCCTCGTACTCTACCACATTGTTCGTACAGGGGAAGGTCAAGAAATAAGCGTGACGACACAGATCCTTAGGTGATAGCGTAATAACAGTGGCGGCACTGCCACCTTTAGTAGTTGAAGCTCCATCAAAATACAACGTTGCCTCGAGGCCTGTTAAGATAGGGCTTAAACTATGTACATGTTCGTCTGGAAACTCAGGCTCTATGGTTGCCTGACTATCAATAGGTGATGTTACTAACTGGTCAGCTATTGTTTGGCCTTTCATAGAAGATTGGCCAACATAATGTAGATCGATTTTTGCTATGATAGCCTTCCAATAAGCTATTCTGCTACTCTCGTATAAATTGTGCGTAATGGTCCTAAGGATGTTATTTTTACAGATGATGTTAACTTAGCTATGGAACAGGTAATGTCTACACTTTTTGAGCGTAAATACTAATGCTAAGCTTTTACGCTCTACTTCATTGTACCTCGTTTCGTATGCATATAGAGCACGACTCAAGTAGTAGATGGGCACTTCCAACCCATCATCCCTCCTTTGACAAAGTAATGCTGCTAATGCTACGTTCGAAGTTGCGAGGTAAATGTAAAATAGTAGATCCTTTTGTGCTGGGAAAACTGTCGATAAGTGTGAAGGAGATGTATTGAAAACTTTATTACGCAATGTTTACTTAGTATATTTGGAATGATATATTAAATGTATTGTGATATGACCAGTGAGAATAATGGAGCAGCTGACCCCTAAAATAGGGGCAATGGTATTAAGTCATGAGGAAGGGGCCTCAGTTTTAGAAGAAGAGGCCCGAGCTGTTAGAGTGAGCCTCACACAAACCCTTGTACATGAGGAGGCCCTAGCTGTTGGGACCAACAACGCACAGGCTCATGTGCGTGAAGAGGAGAAGGAGGCGGAAGATGTTGGCGAAGTCACCACTGTCACCAGTAGAGGTAATGAGCGTGTTAAAAATTTTGTAGAATTCTATTAATAATTAAAGTTTCTAACTTTATTACGCTACAAGAAAAGAGGATGCATCCACATCTGTTGCCGTGAGCAGTGCGTGGAGAGACTTTCCTCACAAGTTCGCCTTCATGGAAGGGGTTGTCAATGATATGATCGAGTGCCTCAAGAACGTCAAACCTGGAGCTGGTATATTATGGTTGTAATAATTTTGTGATATTATACAGTGGTACTGTTTCACCAACATTGATGATTTTTTTTTATTTTTTTCTATAAAGCATAAGCGTAATTGTTAAGGATTTTGCCTAAGTTATGCCGATAGAATGGAATGGCTAGTTTAAGGCCATCACGGGCCTTCGTATGATTCTGCGTAAACTAGATACTAGTTTAAGGCCATTGCGGGTTGTCACAAGCGTTTGCGTAATTTGGGAACTAGTTTTAGGCCATTGCGGACCGCGGCTAGTTTAAGGCCATTGTGGGCCACTGTTGGCATTTGCGTAATCTAGAACTAGTTTTAGGCCATTGCGGGCTATCACATGCGTTTGTGTACTTTGAGAACTAGTTTTAGGCCATTGTGGGCCATGGCTAGTTTAAGGCCATTCTGAGCCTACTGTGTAATAAAGAAAACGTAAATGGTGAGGGTATACAATCTTGTGTAATTATGCTAAAATGATGTAAAAGTGTGAATAGCATGCGTAAAAGAAACGTAATGATGTAAGAAATGACTAGCATAAAAACTGAAAGCGAATGTAGCGTAAAAATGTATGAAATAAAAAAAACTGCTAAGTGTAAGCTGCCAGAATGTGTAAAGATATGATGATGCGCGCAAAGGCCATTGTTCAACCATTAATATGCAATTTTCTCTTAATGGCTTTTACGTTAAGCGTTGTGTAAGGGCGGGGGGATTTAGGATTTGACTCCTCTACGCTGCCATCCCAAAATAGCAGGTTGGCCTAGGCTAGACTGTCGTCATTAATGTTGGTTTGTTGAGGGATTTGGAGATAGGTTTGATCATCAGATGCTTCTATCTCTGAACCTTGCTCTTCTTCAATGTTGTTGACAGTCCTAGGGGTAATCTCATCGCTGTGTATTACGACCTCCCATCCGGCGTAGGGTAGGTATATCTCCTGATGTATTGGTGATGAGACTGCTCTCAGCTGGGCTAACCATGACCTCCCTAAGATC
Source organism: Gnetum montanum (assembly GCA_015680685.1). Taxonomy (NCBI): domain Eukaryota; kingdom Viridiplantae; phylum Streptophyta; class Gnetopsida; order Gnetales; family Gnetaceae; genus Gnetum; species Gnetum montanum. Next base: position 698,485 of record MNCI01017303.1, read on the forward strand.
AAGTTGAACCCTGGCATCTCCTCGACGACTAAGAATGTGGCATCCATCGGGAATTGATCCCCTACCATAAACTCGATACGCACCGTGCCCTTGACTTGAACCCTTGCTCCATTGAACGATTTTATGCAAGTCATCATTGTGGGAGTGATCTGGTCGACCAGACCCAACCTATCCATGATGGAATAAGGAATGACGTTTGTAGCTACGCCATCGTCTATGTGTACCCTACAGATTCGGTATTGACTGACCCGAATGGTGATGAACATGGGCTTAGTTGTCACCTGACCTTTCTCAGGATCATCCTTGATAGACTCATCATGAAAGGTCAGCGAGGTAGGCCTAGGTTGCTCAGCTTCAGAAGGAAACATGACAACATGTATTGCTTCCTCTTCCGTTGGTAAGTTGTGATCCACGGATATGGATGTCAGCATGCGAACCATAGCTTCACGGTGTTCCCAAGATGTCATAAGCAGGTCATAAAGGCTTGGTGTTGTGTTTTTTGCATGAATGTGTCGAGAAAGTCCTTCTCTTGGCTGGGTTGTTTATCTCCCTTATCCTCTTCCATTCGGCCCAAGAGATAGATCTCTCGAGGTGGAACGATGTCAGTCGAAGGGTTGTTCTTTTTCTTGCCAAGAGGAGGTGACTGCGTTTCTGCACCTTTATCCTGCTTCTGAGGCATAGACAAAGGCATAGAGGATAGGGGCCTAGGCTTAGGGAAGTCGAGTGTAAAATGGTCTTTGATTGTATTAACTAATGTGTCTTCTCACTTTCATTTGGGAGGCGATGGTTGGCGATTTTGATTAGAGCTCTGCCCCTATGTAAGAGGAGCAACTGGTGGCTTTGGCACCCTGATAATGAAGGGCACCCTAGGCATGGGCGCGGACGAGGCTACGGCTTGTCTATTACTATGTGACTAAGGGTGCATCTGAGAAGGTGCCCGTATAACAAAAGGCGGCCTTGAGACACCACTGGCTGCCGATGAAATGGTTGCCCCCCTTGGTGAGCTAGCGGGCACATGCAAAACAAAAGGTTGTTTGGGTGGTCCCCCCCTCTCACTGTCCGTACTCACCACATTGATGGTATAAGGAGCGTTGCTTGCATTCAACGGGTCCTTATATACATGCAATGTTTGGTTTTCTGGGCGCGTCAAGTTACTACCATCTAATTTTAAATGATCTTCGTCGATCATGCATTGAATATCGTCTTTCAACGCCCAGCAGTAATCCGTATCATGACCGCATAGCTAGTGGTAGTCACAGAAGCGATCTAACCTGAAAGATCTTGGTACTAGTGGTTCATCAGGTAGGGCTAAAGAAGGGTTCTTCAACAGTTCACAATGATGTCTGTGATGCTTCAGAGCTTCTTCGGATACCTTCTTAGGTTGAATGTATCCTGCCGCTAACAGTTGTTTCAATAGTTCTAAATGCTTTATAGGTAAGGCCATGTGTTTTGAGTGATCTTTACGCTCAAAGTTAGGTTTTGGATGGGGGGTCTTTTCAGGAGCAGCTGTGTCTTGGCTGGTGCCGGCACTAGCCATGGTCTCAAGTGATGCTGTAGGTGCCTTCTTGTTCTTATTCTTTGCACCTTCAGTCAGTGCAGCTACTATCATTGTTGTCGCCTTACCTTTTTCTTTGCTCTTGTTGTGAGTGTTCTTGTAGGCGACATACACCGGGTCTTTGCTAGACTCCGCAGAATCTTGGATGCTTCTAATTTGAGCGAAGGCTTGATGTAAAGAGTTGGGGAAAAGATAGTATAGCTTTGACTTGATGAAGTCATTGACTGCTCCTTTGAAGATGGCCAACGAGTGTGGCTCTACGATTGGCTCACGGATCTTGTTCAAGGTAGCACTCCAACGCTGTATGAACTTCTAGACCGGTTCAAGCGGGTCTTGTTTCACCCCCATGAGCTAATCAAACATGACTTCTAGCTTTAAGTTGTATTTAAAGTGAGTCATGAATTGTGTCAGCAGCTCTTCCAAGGTTGAGATGGAAGAGCATGGGAGGGCTCGATACCAATCCAAAGCTTTCCCTGTTAAATACATAGCAAAGACTCAGATGATCGTGTGTGGCCATTGTTGTAACAACAAGGACTCAAATCTGAAGGTGACCAAGTGAGTGTTGGGATTCCCCTCCCTATTATACTTGGTAAAATGAGGTAAGGACATCCCTGGTGGCAACGACAGCATGGGGACCGCTGGACTAATAGGATCATCTTGGTAGAAGTCCATGATCTGTATAGTGTCTGAGCCAGTGGCCTTAAGGCATATAACCTTTTCGATGAGAGACTGAATAAGCAGGAAGGCTTGATCTAGGCCTATTGACAGAGGTGTTTGCGTAGAAGGCATTGGAGCTTGGACTGGGATGGCGGCACTAGGGAATGGAAACGAAGGAAGAGGTTGGCTGGCAGCTAGTGGGGTGGGGATCCCTACAGGCAGGGGGGCCTATGAAGACCACCACCCACTAGTTTGCGAAGAGAGGTTAGTTGCCGCCTGCTACATGAGATAGGGATAGGGGTATTGCAGGACCACCTGTGTAACATGCATTGAGGGTGCAACCGAGGGTTGCAAGCCATACACCACAGACTGGGTATGTTGCGCTACCGGGTTGCCCCACTGACTTGTAGCAGGCTATTGGACGTAAGTTTGTGGCTGAACGGCTGTGGTAATCTATTGAGTTGTAGTGGGCGAAAGAGACAAGTTCTACACAGGTGCATTGTGGATATGGTGTGGGGTTGGATTTGCGGGATGAAATGGGGCACGGTGGTCGCTGGAACCACTGCCGAAATGCTGAGTATGTGAGGTGTCAAAACCACCCCCACATTATTGTAGGGTATTTTTACTTGTAGCCCAGATGGCTGCATAGTGGCTTGCGGAATGGCAGGGATATGCACCTGTGTGGTCATGAATGGGTTAAGAGGGATGGCTTCTTCGTTGAGAGGGAACAATGGGTTGACGTAAGTATGGGGACTAAGAGTGTGAAATGAATGCTCAGACTGGGCTGCAAGTTCATCATCCTCTTCCTCCCCATTCTGGGGTTCCATCATAGCCCATGTAGCCTAGCTCTTGGCCATGACTAACTGTGTTATAATTTCATGTTGTTTTTTGGTCAAAGGAATAATGTCATATGCTGTGGGGGTGAAATCATGACCCCCTCGGTGGATCATCTCAAAAATCCATTTCGCCTCGATCTTGGCTTGGCTAAGAGGTAGCCTCGCCTGGATCTTAACGCAAATGAAATTGTATTCCTCAGGGGTTATGATGGTAAATACTGGGTCTTTTCCCTGCAGTCTCAATGACTGGCATGACAGTCCTTGAGGTCCTACAACACCAGAAGCTGGTCCAGTGGTGGCGATAGGGTTCAAAGATGTGGCACCCAAATCGGCAGGGACCATTGTGTTTATGGTTGTGTAAAATGAATCCATTGATAAAATAGGTTAATGGTGACAAACGACTGGATGTAAAAAGTGGCTGACAAAAAGATAGCAAATAGGCTTTCTACCCTGTAGGATTCTAGAGGAATCGTTCCTGCAACCGATCTACACCACACGATTTGCCGTAAACCGCCCTAGAGGTATTACATTTACGGTTTTGGGTATAAATCGCTAACAGGGCTACCCAAAAAATACGGATCGGAGCCTTGCCCTCCTTCTAGCGCTAGAAAACTATAACGATGGAAAATGTTGGCAGCTGGAAATACCAAACAAAATTCCGTGTTCACAGTTTTTACCATGGATTCGCGTGAGGGCTATGCTAGAAAAATGAATCCGCGGTGCCCTGAACGGTCTTGTCGATCAGACAGGGACTTATTAAATTAGTAAAATTGGTTTAAGATTATAAGTATTTCATGGAATGATTTAATTTGATAAATCTTAAAAGGAAAGAAAACTAGGTAGGTAAAGTTACAACAACAATGATAACGTTAATGCAGCGAAAGCAAATCAGATTCAGCGAGGTACATGATTTAAGGATCCGGACTTTGACCCAAAGAAGAAGTTCAAGTATTTTGTACACAAAGTTACAATAAGAAGATCCCGATTACCTTGTGCAAAACACACACAAAATAATAAGGAAAATTTTTGTTACAAAGGATGCAGAATGGAGCTTAGTCTACCTTGGAAATCATAGGCGGAGTACAAGGAAGGTCAAGCGCGAACACCTATCAATCAACTGCATCTGATTAATAGATCTTGTCAACCTCACTAGATGTTCTCCGGATTGCCTCTACTACCAATGTTTGAAGACTGTCTTTTGTCTCTGCTCGAGAGTGGTAATTTCTCATATGCTCAGAAAATGCCCTTGCCTCTTTGATTTTCCCCTTCCTATATCTTTGTCAACAGGAGTATTTATAGGTTGTGACGTCCTGTAGAAAAGGCGCAACCCTGATGACGTATGTCCCAAACTTTCTGGGACTGTTGACTTGACTAACTGACTCCGTCGTGTCAAATGGCAACATATGTTGTTGCGCTTTTGCTAAGGTTGCTTCATGATTATGCACAATATGCTCATCAGTGTATTGTGCGTATGGACAACAAATGCATAAATTTTTTAATCAACTTTACTCTGTATCACATTTGTTTACGCTGCGTTGCGTGGCCGAGCGTAACAAAGCTTGAGAATGGTGCATCAAGCTATTTACGTTCATTCATGCAGTGGAGCGTAAAATGGCCAAGTTGATGACAAATTATGCGGATGTACGCTGCGTAGGGTAACTAGTGTAAAATGGTCAGTCTGCAAAAAAGAAAAGCCAATATGTCGCACATTTTATGGTAAGCATCATCACGCAATATTGCGTAATGTAGCGTAAAAACAAGAAACATAGTAAAATCCAAGATCTGCAAAGGAAATCAAAGACTTGATGTTATTCGCCTCTTTGTCTTGCTCTGCCTTGTTCTCCCTTCTGGAATTCTGACATGTGCTCTTGCCTGAATTGCAAATCTTTTCCTAAGGCTGACTCTCAATTTTCATGGTGTTTCACTCCCAAGCTTACTTGTATGGCATGACTGTATGATTATGTAAACTTGAGGCATATGATTTTTATGATTTTTTATGTTTTATGTCCTGGTGCTAAAAATGAAGGAGTGAAATAATTGAGTAACTAATTTAATTTAACTAATCAACTAGGATCTAACTAGTCCTAATAGCAGCATCCATTCCCCCTTGTTGTACACATCCTAAACTAGAGTAACACTACTAGGATTACCAAACACTAACCGTTACTGGGTTACCAAGTGTTCCACGTATGCTTGAAGTGGTCGTACTGAGTGTGCTTACTTGGGAAAATTAACAAATAAATAAAGGTAACATCAATTAACTAATGGAAGGGTTGAAGAATTATAAATAACATAAATTTCAATAAATAAATAAATAAGCTATTCTAAATGTTTTAAGGTTTATTACAAAGTTTGTCTTTAATTCTAGACACAAGGTGTGCTTAGGTACATAATGCTCGAATAAAGATCCATTCACTTTATGGCTCCTACTATTAGCACTCAGAAATTATTCTAACTTTGAGAAGGGAAAAATGCAAGAGCTTTGGTAAAGGACTAAGACTAATTGCTAAAAGCAAGTGTGCCCACCTCTTATTTATAGCTAATGAGATAGGTTCTGACATCAAATTTCTAATATCTCTTGGTAAGATCCTATATCATAGACGTGATATCGCAGCCTCGATATCGTGGCTCATCATACCCCCATAATTGAATGAAAACTCATCCTCAAGTTCCTTCAAAATATTGGGAAGGTATGGGATTATTGACTAAATGACAATTGATGGTAACATGAGATGACAAACTCAAAGTGCTTGGTGAATGGATCGACAAGCATATTACAACATTGGTATTCATAGCCATTGTAGCGAACACCGTACATGGATGACATCTAGACTCTCATTTGACATATTGAAGAGAGAGAGAGAAGAAAGAAAATGAGGTGTGTTACTACTGATGTCAGAAATGTGCACATCATTATTCCTTCATGGCCACATGATGAAGCATGTTCCTTGTATAAATGCTCCAGCTCTTGTCCATCTCGAGTGCTTCCTCCTATCCTAGTTCATTGTTCATGTGATTGCCATCCACACATATAACATAGTCACAACTTATCAAGGATAGATAAGATATAATGTGATTGATACCTTGCCTCATTATGGAGCATGTTGTCTAGGTTGTGGGTATGGCAGATACTATGTTAAAGGTTTATCATTGATTACTACCCAAGGTGTAGGGGTGAGACAAGTAATAGAATGGAAAAATTTCGGATAGGGCATCCATGACTAAGAGCAAACCTCTAGTAGCGATAGGATGGAGAATGTAAAGGACAAGAAAGATGAGATAAATAATAATGGTGATGCCCATAAAATAAAATTGGATGTCATGGATGGTGTGAAATGGAAATGAGGGATTGTAGAAATGGTTAAGAAAAAGAACTTAACAATTGCACCATAAAGGAATACTAGTGGGTCCTTCCCAAAGTAGGCTAATTCCTTGTATACCTTGACACACCCACAAAGCAAAGAGTCCATAGGCTCTAGGAATAACATATAGAAGCAATGGTTAAGAACTTACCTACAAGAATTTACCACAGAATGAAAATGCATCAACTAAGATGTAGACTCCTCACAAAACTGGCAATGAGGTGGTATGTGGAAAGAAATTATGAAAGAGAGGAGAGAATGGAATGGAATCCAAAAATTAAGGTTGTGTAAAGTCTCTTTTGTAATATGTGGTTAGGGTGACTTAATAAAATTCTACCCAATTCCATATTCAAACTAACCATATTCAGTGACCTCGCATCAACACACTGGACCAATCCATTTTCTAGAAGTAGTAAGAATGCTTCCACAAAGTAGCTACCATTCCAACATGAAATGAATAGAAGCATAGGAATTGAGAAATTTCCTTAGTTAGAGGGAACCTTTAGGCATGAGTAACATGCATTTCTAGTGATATAACTAGTGCTTACAGCGCCATATTTTTTTCATTATGTTTAAAGGGTGTGCTTTGAATTCCCACAAGTTTATTTGATTCATTCAATAGTGGAATGGTAGAAGACTTTATGAAAAACACCTAGGTACCCATGGGAATAGCTATCCCAATGCATAAAACAACCTAGAAGTCACACCCTTTTCACTCCATTTGAATCTTTCCTTGGTTCAAATAGTACTAAGCCAATAGTTCATTAATAAGCTTTCTTAGAAAAAGGGACAATAAATTTCCAAAACAAGTAAGAACATAGAGGTGCATGGATAAATGGGTGATGTGGACTCATTACTTTTTTTATCAAAAGAAACTATATCTTAGTATCAACATTGAAAATTCAAAGGTAAAAACAAAACATTAGAAATCACACCATTATAATACAACCCACCATCATGAGCACTTATTATGTGATGAGTAAGAATAAGCAAACAAAGTAGTGGTAAAAAATGTTAACGATGGTGTAAAAAAATTAGTAAAGATAAAAATGTGTAAAACAAAAATGCAAAAGGAACTAAGGGCTGAGAATAGTTAGCATTGGTGGCCCTCTCCCCCATAACTAAGTTGGAAGGGGAAGATTCGAAATAAGGAGTAGGGTTGTCCACCAACAAAGGTAGTATTGGTACTAGTTGTCTTAGGCTCGTGGAAAGGTTTGGTTTGTTCAATGTTGATCAATAATTTCTTGTCTAGGCTTTCAGGTTTATGGATCATCATGGCCCTTGAAGGAAAAGTTTCATGAATAATATAAATTCCTTCTCATAGCATTTGAAATTTAGTGTGTTGTGGCACATGTGTTGGATTCCAATAGAGAAACTTATCTCATGGTTGATATTTAACTTTACTATTTTGTAGGTTATGAAATTGTTTATTAAAGGCCTTGTGTAATTCATTAGATGATAGAGTAGCTAATCTATTCTCCTCTAGCAAGTTAAGGTTCATTAATCATCCTTTTTGTGCTAGATTGAGGTCAAGGTTGGGTTCACATGCCATAGATAGTGTACGAAGTTTAGATTGAATAGGAAGCATTGGAAGCTTACCATACACTAACTCATAGGAAGAGTAGCCTATAGGGAGTTTTCATGTGGAGTGATATACCCAAAGAGCATCATTTAGTTTGGTGCTACAATCTCAGCTATACTTGCTAATGGTTCCTGTTAATATTTTCATAATCTCCCTATTGGTGACGTCGGCTTAACCATTCTTTTGAGGATGATATGGTGTAGTTAACTTGTGTTCAACTCCTAAGCATTGCATCAACTTTCAAAAATTTACATTTATGAAATGTGTACCATTGTCTGAAATTAGTGCATGAGGCATGCCAAACCTATTTACAATTTGTTGTTGAACAAATCGTGCAACCATAGATGATATGCAATCCATAATGGTGGCCGCTTCTATAGGCTTTTCCATTGGACATTGGTGTAATAGGTCTCATAAAATTAATTCCCCATATGTTGAAGGGTTCTAAAGGTTGAATCCATTGATGTGGAGCCTCCATTCTAGTATTCATTCCCCCATCACGTTGACATCACTCACAAGATTAGATGAAATGATGATCATCCTAGCACAATGTAGGTCTATAATATCTTACAAGTAGAATTTTAATGGTTGTTCATCTCCTAGTATAATGACCCCCACAAGGGCCCTCATGAGCATCTTGGAAAACTCATAATTGATCTACATTTGGAACACAATCAAAACAAGCCATTAGGACATACCTTGTAAAGGTGTCCATTGATTTCCATAAAATATTTAGCTCAGTGATGAAACTATTGTTTGTTTTTAATGTCTAATGCTTGTGGTGTTTCCTATGTGAGGAGATAGGTAAGAATGCTACTATACCAATTGGTCTCTATGGTTAATTGATTGTTTACTACACCTACAAAGAGGATTTCATCAGGGAAATGGTCAAAGATTGGATATTCATCCTCTTTGTTGTCCCATCATAACTGAGATAAATGATTAATGAAAACATTCTTGGTGCCTTTATGATCAATCATTGTTAGATCGAACTCTTGTAAGATCATGAGCCATCATATGATGCAATGGCTCACCATTGGTTTATTTCTTAGGAATTGTATTTGACTATGATCCATATGTACAAATATCTTATAATCCAATACATACTTCCTAAATTTTTATAGTGCAAACACCATAGCCATTAACTCTTTTTTAGTTGTGGTAGAGCTGAGTTGTGCACCAACTATACTCCAACTTGCACATTGGATGTAATAAGGGCATTTTTGGTCATCTAATTGTGTACGTATGGCTCCTAACGTAAAATTGGATGCGTTGATCATTTTATGGAATGGTCTAGACTAGTCAGGAGCTTCTAGAATAGGTGCTTCTACGAGCTTCTATTTTAATGTTTGAAAAGATAGTTCACATTCCCTAGTCCATTCAAAGGGCATGTCCTTTTTCATTAATTTCACCAATGATTTTGGAACCTTTAAAAAGTTCTAAATAAAGTGTTTATAATAGCTAGTATGTCCAAGGAATGACAAGGTATCTTTTACAATTTCAAGTTGACGAGTGATTCCTTGGATGACTTTGATCTTTTCAAGATCTACCTCTATCCCTGTTTCTAAAATCGTATGCCATAATACAATGCCTTCTTGGACCATTAAATGGTTTTTTTGCAAGTTGATCCTTAAGTTAGTTTCAAAACAACATTTTAGTACTTGCTCTAATCAGTTCAATGCATGTTTGAAGTCTTCTCCGTAGGTGGAGAAATCATCCTTAAAGACCTCCACACCATTTCCTATTTTTTGTTGAAATATGCTTACAACCAAATGTTGAAACATTGCTAGGGCATTTCACAAGCCAAATGACATCTATTTATAAGAAAATGTCCCCTAAGGACTTATGAATGTAGTTCTAGCTTGGTCTTCTGGTGTTAATTGAATTTGATTATACCCACTATAACCATCAAGAAAACTATAGTAGCAATGCCCTACAATGGTATCTAAGACTTGGTCGATAAATGGCAATGAGAAATGGTCTTTAAATGATGGCATGTTTAGTAGACTAAAGTCTATACACACCCTTCTTTTACCTCCTTTTTTAGGTACAATGACTAAGGGACTAAGCCATTTGCTATCAGTAATGAGATAGATGAACCTTGCTTTTAGAAGTTGTTCAATTTCTTCTTTGACCACTTACTTAAGCTTTGGGTTTAGTCACCTTTGTGATTGTTGTCAAGGCTTCATGGACGGGTTAGTGTAAATTCTATGTTCACATATCCTAGGATCTATTTTGGTTAATTCAGGATATGACCAAGCAAAGTCCTTCAACCAATTGTTTACCACTTTTAGCAGTCTTTCTTTTTGCTGAGGAGCAAGCTTAGCATTAATAATTACTAGTTTTCCATTCTTGATAAATGTGTATTCCATACCGGTGGGCAATGGTTTTAACTCAAGGGGCTCTTGCATGAACATATCAGGGATTTTCAACTTCCCCCAATTGATGTTTTCGATGTCAAAACTTGGAAGTTGTTGATGGACTTCAATGTATCTATGCTATCAATGTAGGCATAAGTTAAGCTCTCAGTTGGTTCCATGGATATAGTTGAATTACTTCCTTGGTTAGCTGTCAACCACTGGGTGTCTTCCTATTTTGTGGCTACTACATATAGGAATCTTTGTATATTGGTTACTTGTGCACATTGGTTGCATGCAAGCAATGTTAAAATTTGTACAAACCAAGAGTTCTACATGTAATTACACCTTGTGTCACTATATGCAATGCATAGAACTTTCTTCTTCTTGATCATTCCAAAAGTATTTTCCTCTAATATTTCTATGAAAAGATCACATATTCCTAGGTGCATGTCAATTGTACTTAGCCATGCTCTTCCCATTATGATTGGGAAGTCCCCCTTATAGTTGTTAGCTTGAATCACTAGGAAATCAACTAGTTATGACAACCCACAAATAGAGGTAACAGTGTCCTCCACTAGTCCTAAGGGGACAGTGCTGGATTGTTCAGCCAACTCTAAATGAATGTTACTCTTTCTTAGTGGAGGCAAGTTCTAGGCTTTTTACATTTCTTGACAGATTAATTTGACACCAAAACCTAAATCCAAAAGAGCTTTGCATGGCTCATTCCTAGTGATTTGTAAGTATATAAGAGGACTTTTAGGATCAAAGAATTTCCTAGGAAGATGCCCAGCTTTAATCCAATTAGTGACAACATGAGTCAACATGACCATATGTATTTGACATGGTTTTTGGTTCGAACAGAGCTCCAAAGATTCGAATGGTAATGAGGTGTTTCAAGAATTAGCCACTTGTGGTTCAAAGGGCTTAGTTGGGCTATTTGTTCTATAGAAAGGTCTCTTCTTTGTGTAGTTGTCAGAACCAATAGTAGGTTAAGGGTTAATAGCCCTTATCACGTTGCATTGTTGCGGCTAGACAGGGAGCTCACCTTGTAAACCTAGAGAAGGTGGTAATGGAGCTAAGGGTGCAAGACATGTAGCTAGATGAGAAGGGTAATATTTTTATGGAATATAACCCTTAAAACAAGGATTTTAATAGTATTCATGGGTTTGGTAGTAAGGTTGAGGAGTGAGCTGACTAGTGGAATGATGTGGAGAGATTGGCTACTGCACATAGTATTTGTATCAGTTAGGTTAACGGTAAGGGTACTTTTGACATGGTGGTGGCATTCCCCATGATTGTGGGAATTTCCACTATTGATACTATTCAATTGGTTATGGTGGAATTTGTAGCAACTCAAAATGTTGGCAGTAGGATAACACCGAGAGGTCATCTGTTGTGACAGTCTTAACCCTAAATCCACATGAGGGTCATGCTGGATTAAATGGAAACGGGATGCCTTGAATGATCTGGTCGATTCGACAAGGACTTAATCGATGTTACTATAACCTTTTGCAAACATTTAATGTGAAAGAAATTCTTATAATGTAAAAATGAAATTTTTTGAATCCGAGAAGGCGATAATAATGTAAAATGCAGTGATAAAGAGGAAAACAAAGCATAAGTTAAGGAATGCACCGCTTCAAGTTTATGAATTTACTTTTCTAGGTGGACACAATTGGTTGTACAACACTGGGAAGCACAAAGATCTCAAAAGTAACTAGGAAATTCAAACCAATCCAACAATGTGCTTAAACACAGACTCTAAAGCCAACAATGTCTAGTCGTCACAAAGCCAACTTGTTAACTAGATGCTAACTGAAAATAAGGTGGTTTGTTTTGCTAGTTGCTAATAGAATTTGCTAACTGCTCAAATATTTTAATTGTACACAAAGGTACTCCAAATTGCCAACCCTTTTAGCATTGCTCGTCGAGGTATTTATAGGACTAAGAGCACATGAAAGATGTGGTTTGGATGCCACGTGTCCTAAGCTCATGTTGACGTGTCTATGCTACATGGACATGCAGGGCTGATTGACGAGCCTACCATGCTATAATTACACTATCAGAACTTAGAGATGTGTGCCAGTGATGCAAAGAGATAAAGTGCATTGATGTAGCATAGTTGCCTACTATGTTGTGCTATGCTTTGTCACATAAGATGTGGCGTAGCGTAGTAGATTGCTATGCAAGGAGATGCATTAGTGTAGCGTAGCTGCTTGCTACACTTTGGAGCATAGTATGTCGGCATTGTGTAGCATGTTACTACATTGTGCTATGCTATGCAATGTATCATATCATAGCCACCAGTTTGAGGTAGAAACTTGCATTGGGACCTGTTGGATGTGCTGGAAAATTTTGAAGTTCTTTGACTAATTTTGCATATTTTCTATGCTATGCTATGCTATGAAAAGATAGCATAGCATAGTAGCCAACCTTAACTGCAAAAATGTTGGCAATTTGCAAAATTTTTTCTATGCAATGTGAAGTCTTTGAACTTGCTAATCTACCTTTTGAGATGCCTTTGTCTTTCCTACAAAGTTTCTATGTTGTGCTAGGCTATGTAGGGTAGCAGCCAACATGGCCTACTTTTCACTGAGTTTGCCACTTTCTGGTGGAAGGAGCCATTGCTATGCTAAAGGAATTGGAGCTGAGAAAACCAATTGGTTTCGAAGGAGAAAGGTGCCAATTGAGTGCAATTGGAATCACTGAGTAAGCTAAGGCTTCCTATCTTGCTTTCGCTATGCTGTGCTACACTACATAGCATAGCATAGTGTACCAACTTGTCTTGCAACAATCTGCAGTTGATTGCCCACACAACTATCTCTCGAAGCCTGCTATGCTACATAGTGTAGCATAGCATAGAAAACTCCTTGTCTAGAAAACTTGCCAAACTTTTTCATGCATCCTGAGCACCACCAACCACTCTCCACATCGTTTTTGAGTAGGCTGTCAACCAGATGAATTACCTGATTAGAAAACTTGCCAGGCCGGATAGCCTAAACTTAGATCATCCATTTCTTGTCGAAGCAACATAATGCTACCTATATTACAAAGACATGGTGAAACAAGAATTCCTTGAAATTTTAGATTGTTTCATTAGTCCCTCTTTGTCGACGTCTGGAGGATAGACCCGAGAGACGCCGACAAAGAATACAAAATACCACAAAAGGAAAAAATGCCAACATTGCTCTTCAATGATCGCCAAGATGTTGCTTAGATGTACTTTGAGAGTATTGCATTGGTTACATGGGATAAGGGAAGGGTTAAGTAGGGATGGAGGAGGCTCAGAAAAATGGTAAAGATGAAACTTGGTAGGGTCCCTCATTGAGGTGCTCATGAGGGATTCTCTTGCATGGTCATCGTTTCTTTTACCAACCTTTGACCTCTCATCAAAATGCTTAAGGAGAGAGGGTGTGCGAAATAGCCTATGTGCCATTTTTTTTATGCACACTTTTTTTTACATGTGAGCTTTTGGTCTCTTACGGTTTTGTCTTTGCTATTTTTCCTTTTACATCTGCAAACAACCTTGTCATAGGACATGTGTTTCATTCCCAGGATGAGTTTTGTTACATCAATGCAAAGCTTTAACTTACCTACAGATGCTTCCCATGCAGCAAGCTATGTTACGCGCATCATGGACTTTGTGGTTGGGAAAATTAGAAGGCTTGATTGGTGTTAGGAAAATCTTATGAAAGAGAGGAGAGAGTAGATCGTGAGTGTAAGGGAGGAATAGAATGTACACTTCAAAGTAGTTAAGATAGTCAAGATGAACATCTTAGAATGATGTAGGGTCTTGCTTCCATTGAAAAGCACACCTCTAGCCAGCATCCCCATGGTACATGTCCTGAAAACACAATAGAAAGAAAACCAAGAGAAAAAACCATGATGTAGAACAAAGGCAAAGTCCTTGCTTGTTGTAGATGTTCTTGAAGCTTTGGACATCTTTGCGAACGTATGATGTTCAAAGTAGGAAGGCCAGCAGCACCCTTGGTAGCATTAGCATGGAGAGGTTGGCACTGAGGATACTAGGAGTTTTTGTGGATGCAAATGCTTAGGAATCCCTACCAAAGGCATGCATTCTTACTTCAGCTGTGGGAATGGCCACTCCATAGTTGAACATCATTTGAGCTTAGGTGTTGGCAAGGGGCTCGAGGATAATAATATTATGGCTAGGTCACAATACTACTAGAACTTTAGTAGTAGGCACTAACCAAGGAACTATTGTCAAGGCGATGGGTCATGGCAACGATAGGTCTGGAGGGTTAGTTAGATGTCATATGAAATCTCCAAAGGATCAACAAGATGCCAAGAGCAGCGGCATTGCATATGTTCTAGATCGTGTTTTCATCGCATCGTAACTACATTTTGGAACTCCAATGGCCCACCCCATGTTGGCACTATGCATGCTCACTTGATGTGTACTAGTGTCGATGCATGCTATGGATGTGCCACAAACCCAATTTAAGGTCCTAGTAGACCGTGTGCTGGTTTAAGGTCCCAACAGACCACTATGCTAGTTTAAGGTCCCAACAAATTGTATGTGCTAGTTTAATGTCATAGCGGATGATGGATGAACTAGTTTAAGGTCCTAGCAAATCATCTATGCTAGTTTAATGTCATAGAAAACTATGGATGAACTAGTTTAAGCTCCTAGCAGAGAGTCTATGCTAGTTTAACATTGTAGTGAACTGTGGATAAACTAGTTTAAGGTCCTAGCAAACCATCTATGCTAGTTTAATGTTGTAGTGGACTTTCTATGCCAATTTATAGTCATAACAGACTATTTGTGCTAGTTTTATGTCATAGCAGATGGTCTGTGCTAGTTTATAATCATAGCAGACTATCTATGCTATTTTTACGTCATAGTGAATGGGCTTTGCAAGTTTAGCGTCATAGCAGACGTTGGTGAAGCTGCGTCAGTTCAACATTGTAGCAGATATTTGCTCACCTTTGCAAATTTTACATCATAGAAGATGTTGTGCTAATTTAAGATCTTAGCAGACCATGTTGTGCTAGTTTAGCATCATAGCGGATGTGCTATGCCATTTTAGCATCATAGCGAATGTGCTATGCTAGTTTAGCGTCATAACAGACAGTCACATACCTTTGCCAGTTTTACATCTTAGTGGACATTTTTTTGCCAATTTTTCATCTAAGTGGATGATTACTTATAATTTTCATGCTTTAGATGTAGTACTACTTGGGATACGAGTGATTTACCATATTTATGAATTCGTTGCCATCCATGTTTGCCAGCTTGAAGGCTCCATTCCCAAAGGCTTTAGTGACCATGTATGGACCTTCCCAGTTGGCTAAGAATTTGTTCATATGCTCACGAATGGCTTTGAGAATGGGGTCTCCCTTCTATATTGGCCATTGATGTGGATTTGCATGGTGTTTTTTTTGTTGCTTGTTCTAGTAATGCTCTATGTGACCCAGTGTTTGCACATGCTTCTCCTCTATTGAGTCAAGATCGATGATTTGTGACACGTTGTTCTAGGCTTCACTCATGACATTGTATAAGATCATTTGGAGTGATGGTACCTACAACTCAAGAGGTAACACAGCTTCAGATCCATGAACAAGACCAAAAGGTGTCTTACCTATCGCAGTCTTGCATGTCATCTTGTAGGCCCACAACACATAGAGCATTTTCTCATGCCATCACATCTTACTATTGTTGAGCATCCTGTTCAGCAATTTGATGATGGAATTATTTGTAGCCTCTACCTACCTATCTGCCTATGGGTAATATGGTAAGGAGAATGATTTCCTGATGCTAAAATTGCTGCAGAAGGTTTAGGTTTCTGTACTACTAAACTATGGCTTGTTATTGATCACAATAGTCATTGGAAGCCCAAACCTTGTCACGATGTTATCCAAGATGAAGTGGAAAATCTATTGAGATGTAGTTTTTCTTAGGGGAATAGCTTCCACCAACTTGGTAAAATACTCAGTGGCTGTGATGATGAAGCTATGCCCTATGGAAGACTTAGGCGTGATAGGCCCTATGAGGTCTAATCCCCATTGTTGTAAAGGCCACATGATCTACATCAGATGCAGCTCTGTAGGTGAAATGTGTATAATATTTGCATATCTTTGGCACATGTCACACTTCTTGACTTTTGCTAGGAAATCACACTCCATGTGAGGCCAATAGTACCCTAAGTGTCTAATTTTTGTAGCCATAGCCTTGGGTGCTATGTGTCCACCACACAACCCCTCATGTATCTCATTAACAACCTTCTATGCTTGCCCCTCATTCATGAATGCCAACAATATCTCGTCATAGGAGCACTTGCATAGGGCATTGTCTCCCATGAGCACATATTGCCAAGCACACTTATAGATCACATCTCTCTTAGTAGATGTCAATCCACTTGGGGGTTTGCCATGCTACAGATAGGCTTTAATGTTAGTGTACCACTCTTGGATATCTGTAGCATTGACAAAGGCTACATGTACCTTTTGAGTGATAGGCTCAGTGCACTTAGTAATTGCAGTTGGTAAACTTGCAAACAAGTGTGGTGGAATATTTAGTACTAGGGTGGCTAAGGCATCTACTATGGTGTTCTCGTTGTATGGCACATGTTGCACATCTGTGGTTGCAAATCATTTAAGTAGGCTTTTTTCTAGGTTGCTGTAGGGTTTCAGGTGTGTAGCTTTGCAAGCATAGACCTTGGTGATTTGATTCAAAACTAGTTGTGAATCTCCGCAAATCACCAGTTGTTTTATGAATAGTGTTTGGGCAATTGAGAGGCCTCTGAGTAGCCCCTCATACTCTGCCACATTATTTGTGCATGGGAATGCAAAACGATAAGCAAAAGGATGCATTTCCTTAGAGGGGAACGTAATGACGGCAGCTACACTACCTCCTCGCATGGTCAAGGCACTATCAAAATGTAAAGTATTTTTAAAATGTGATGGGATGATGTTGATAGTGCTAACACGCTTGTCTAGGAATTCAGGATGTATGGTCGCCTAGTTGTCGATGGGTTAGGCCATAAGTTGCATTGCTATGGCTTCACCCTTCGTTGATGACTAGCTCACATAATGTAAATTGAATTTTGTAGTTATTGCTTTCCATTAGGCTATTCTACTACTTTCATACAAGTTTTTTGTGATAGCCCGGAGTATGTTGCTTTTGCAAATAATGTTAACTTTGCTACAAAATAGGTAATGCCTCCACTTTTTTAATGCAAATACTAAGGCAAGGCAATTTCTCTCCACCTCGTTGTATTTCTCTTCATATGCTATCAATGCATGACTTAGATAGTACATTAGTATCTCAGATCTTCCATCCTATTTTTGACATAATAATGCTGCAATAGATGTGTCATAGGTGGCAAGGTAGATGATGAAAGGCTTATCCCTCTGTGGTGGGTGAACAGTTGGGAGGTGCAAAAGCTCTTTCTTCGAGTCATCGAAGGCTTGTTGGCACTGAGTTTTGCATTCAAAGTTAACCCCTTTTTTTAGAAGATGTTGCATGTGGTGTAACTTGTCAGTTAACTTTGCTATAAACCTTCAGATGAACTATACCCTGCCTTGTAATACATGCAATTCTTTAAGGTTTGCAAGAGGTGCCAGGTTGATGATGGCCTTAACTTTGTCAGGTTCCATCTGTATCCCAGCCTCCAATACTACAAATCCTAACATCCGTCTGGTTCTCACCTCGAAGACACACTTTTTAGGATTGAGTTGTAAATAATGCATCTAGAAAGTTGTGAGGACTACGCCTAGATAGCAGGGATGATCAATGGCTTCCTTAGATTTAACTGCTATATTATCAATGTAGTCGTTCAGCGTTTCTAGGATGTAGTCGGTAAAGATGTAGATCATGGTTCACTAGTAAGTCACTCTAGTGTTTTTGAGATCAAAAGGCATCATAGTATAACAAAAGATACCCCATGGGGTCATGAAGGTTGTTGTTAACTGATGCTCGGGGTTAATGCAGATTTGGTTGTAGTCGGAGAAACCATCCATGAAGGATAACAAACCGTGATCAGCCATAGTGTTAATGAGTTGATTGATGCTTGGAAGTGGGAAATTGTCTTTGATCGTTGCTTCATTCAGATCCTAGAAGTCTATACATATTAGTATTCCTCCTATTTTCTTATAACTACAATGATTTTGGACACCCATTTCGAGTAATCAACTTCATAGATGAAACCATCTTGGTATAGCTTGGTGATTTCATCCCCCATGACAACTGCTCTCTCTGGTTTAACCTTATGAGTTTTTGCTTACCTTCCTTCATCTGCGTCTCTAAGACAATGTTGCGCTATATCAGCCTTGGGTCTAAACCCAGCATGTCGGTGTATGACCATGCAAAGACTTCAATGTTGTCTTGTAGAATCTTGGCTACATCTTTGTGCATCTGCGAATCTAAGAGGGAACTAAGTTTTAACTTTCTTACTTCCCCCTTGGACATAGTCATAGGCTTCTCAATGAGAGGGTCCTCAATTACATCCCCGACCTCTAAATCTAGGGTTCGCACTAGGTGCTCAAGCCAATATGGGGATGTTTCTAAAGATGCCATAGTGCTATTTGCGGGTGATTCCTAGTCTACTAGTTTTTGGTTTAGTTGTCTCGCAAGCTTGCCATGTGGACCTGCTAAAGCTAGAGGTGAAGAGAGATTAAGATGGATTTCCATTTTCACTCAACCTGCCAAGATGAGATGAAAGTCTAGTTAAGAGGTTCTTATTGGTAGCAATTTCATATAATGCAAATTTGCAAAGCAAAAATGAGATGTAATCAGTAAAGTATAATGCAAGGCTAAAATTTTCCAGTTTAAGGTCATGGTGGACCGCTAAGACATAGAGATGCAAAAGTACTAAAAAATGCAAAACTGCCAATGTGCAAATGCAAGGCTGCTAGTTTAGTGTCATTGCAGACCACCTAGATATAAAACAAAAACCCACTAGTATACAAAACAGAAAGTTGCTAATGTAAAAATGCAAAAATGTTAATGCAAAAATGTGAAACTACTAGTTTAGTGTCATTGCGGACTACGAACATGTAGAAGATCAAGATTGCTAGTTTAAAATATTTTCAAACTACTAAGTAGACTGAAACTATATGCTAGGACTGCTATTTTAAGGTCTTTTCGGATTGCTAAAGTCAAAACTATGCTGGGGTTGCTAGTTTAAGGTCTTTTCGAATAACTAACTGAATATATATATATATATATATATATTTATTTTTGGAAAAGCAAATGGTTAACTTGAAGCATGCTAATATTTTTCTCCCAAATCTACCTATGTTAATGCCAATAGTGCTAAGATGTCATGGAGAGCATGCTATCCTGCATGACATACTCTGCATTAAATGGAGAGAGAGAATGGAAAGTTTCCCCTTTTTACCATTGCAGCTATAAATAGGGATTAACCTACGGTAAGCTTGTTATTTTTACTGTAAGAGCATAGAGCCCATATTCGGAGCACATAGCAATTTCAAAGTGTAGAGCAATTGTGCCAGTAGGGAGCAAGGTAGTTTCAACATTGCAACAAGAAAGAATCGCCAAAGCAAAAAGATGGCTTCCAAGAAGGAATGCATGCACTTGGCGCTTGCTTAGGTTGATTAGGTGTAGAAAACCCTAGGTCACATGACACAGGCATGCATTGTGGTGCAAGAGGAGACACCATTGACTCGGTAGGCTGCTATGCTTCTTCTCTTTTCTTATGCTTCTATTATCATTTTCCTATTTCTTTCTTTCATTTTCGTGATTTAGTTTTAGCTGTCTGTGTTTTCTGTCATTGTGTCATCATTGTTTTGACCTTTACATCATAGCTATTGCCATTTTGGCCACGAAAGATGTATAAATGATATGCTAAAGTTGCATGCAAGGTTTCCTAGACCACCATCGCTACGACTATCATTACTGCAAAGACTTGGATGATTTAGGTTACTTGACTTTTAGATGGCATAGCGTAGAACCCTCAAGGGGGTTTGGCCATGTGTGATATGCTAGTGTGACACATGTTCTATCAGGGTATAATGTTAATCACTTTCATTAGGGCTAATCGCTTTCTTGCTATGCTAAGCTATTTTCACTACACTATTGCCTTTATGTTTTTGCTATGTTATGTGTAGGAAGAGGATTATGCTAGACTTATTTGCTAAAATACTATGTTCTTGCTATGCTATGTATGTTACACTCATACATGATGCTAACATTTTCTATCATGTTGTGCAGGATAGCACTAAGGATAGTTCTAATTATCCTAGAAATTGTAGGGGTCCTATGCTGCATGAATAGACCAATGGACCATGTTCCTCCTCCCCATACACGTGTAGGAGATCAGGCGATCTGGTTCAGGGGAGGAGCACATGCGTTCTTACAATTCCTCCTTCAATGCTTGAGTGTGATCATTTGGTCACACCTTGTGGAAAAAGTAGCAGCCACCATAATAGAAACCCTATTGCCTAAGGAAAATTAGGGTATTCTGAGGTATTTGATGGATGGGGCAATCAATAGCAAGCAGGGAGAAGGATCTAGTCAACACCACAAACGTTTGAGGCATTTGGCTTGGATCTGGGGTATGCCTAAGTACAATTTCTACCATCTTTACAATACATTTTTTGTTGCACATCATATGGAAACATGCTTCCAAAACCCACTAGGAATCATTTGCAGTGCCAGTGGGTGAGTTTTGTAGCCATTTCCCGCTGCATTATGCGATGTTTGCTACACTACCAAAATGTTAACAGTATGCTTTTGTTACTAGGTCCTACATCAATGTGGAAGGGCTTCATGGTAATATGGATGTGTTGACTATAGCATAGATAGCCTTGCAGGAGTTTTCTTCTGCTGAGAACATGCATGCAGGTGTGATAGGTCAATGCGAGGGTGAGTACCACACCTATCCAGACCAATATCCCAATCTCTATAATAGATGCAAGGAGTTTGGTTGGATGGATGAGGGATGGACACCCTTTAAATTGATCATCGTTGACGATGTCTTAGTTGATCTTCCACCATTCTTGTTACCATACAAGCCTAGTAAGCTAAGAAGTAGGTATTACATGTTCAAGTGTCTTTGTCATTTTTTGTGCTTTTATGCTAACTACTTCTATGCAAACTGCTATAGGGGTGAAAAATTCCAAGGAGGTGATGGTGATAACCACTGGGAACCAGGAAGCAAACATCTACTTCAAGTACAGAGAAGTAGATGTGAGCCAATGTTGGATATTCAGCACGGCCTCAGAATCCTTGCTCAAGCATATCCAAAATGCTAGGCTTATGGATTTCTTCCTAGCCCCAAATCCAAGTGTCCCTGCCACCGAGATGCACAGGTATACATAGTATGCAGGTGGTTATTGAAATCAATGATCAGGTATTTGTGGACCTTTTCAATGTCCCTACCGAAGGCATCCTCATAGTGTCAAAGACCAAGAAGGAGCTGAACCTTTAGAAGGAGGACATTGAGGAGTGGATAGGGATTCCCAAAGAATGAAAGGGGATTCCTATGGAGAAGGTCAAGGCAGGTCCTGCTAAGGAGGTTTATCCTATCTTCCATGGTCACGCATTCCCCCAGCTACTTTCCCAAGGAAAGATCCTTGGGATTGAGCAGGCTTGGGTGATGCGAGAGCTTATGGTGGAGGGGGCTCGCTACAACTAGGTCAAGTTTCTATGTAAAGGC
The DNA here is from genome assembly GCA_015680685.1 of Gnetum montanum. Taxonomy (NCBI): domain Eukaryota; kingdom Viridiplantae; phylum Streptophyta; class Gnetopsida; order Gnetales; family Gnetaceae; genus Gnetum; species Gnetum montanum. The sequence continues at coordinate 720,479 of MNCI01017303.1, forward strand.
TTGTAAACTGAAATCTTGGGGCTTCATAAGATGTAGGAGTCTCGTTTCAATGTGCATTATATCTTCTACATAGCCTGTTTGTGTCGTTTCATGGAGTTTTTGGTGGTCTATGAGAAAAAAGCCTAGGTAATGTAAAATCACAATCAAATCTCCAAACCATCGATCCTCCAAATCCTCCAGACCACTCAAGCCCAAGATCCCCTGGAAGAAATTGGGGAGTCATTCTTTGTAATAACCAAGGATCAAGTGGCCCACAACATTCATGGCCAAGACTATGTAGGAGAGGCGTTCCATACTGCAGCTGGTAGTGTATCACAGGGGAAATGTTTCATTGCTGAAATGGTGGCTAGTAAGTTGCAGCAAAAGAGGCCTCAACCAGCTGAGGAAACCTTCCTCACGGAAACAGAAGAGTGGCAAACACTGTAGCTCAAGTTACATAGGATGCAACCCCCCATTGGTAAGTGCTTTCGCCTATGTCTACTTCCTTGCCTACTTTGTTAACGCTTGCTGTGCTAGACAACGTAGCATAGCGTAGCACCACCTTTAAGTTAACCTACTTTGAGCTAATGAAAACATGTTTTTGGCTACCATAGGAAGAAGAGGAAGAGGAAGAAGGTGATGAAGACGTGTTGGCCCACAAGATGGAGGTGACAAATAAAGACACAAGGGCCCTAGTCTTAGAGGAAAGGGCCCTAGTCAAGAAGGAAAGAGCTCCTATCATTGAGGAAAGGGCTCTTGTTGTTAGGAAAAATCCTCCTGCTAATGAGGAGGACATTTTTGGATATGAATAGGAGTCTCCTATAAATAAAGAGGATGCTGGGGCCTCTAAGGGAAAGGCTCCAGTAAATAAAGAAGAGGCTCGCATCGACCTGGAAGGGACTTCTGCTAAGGATGCTACCATCACTTTGAGTTAGAAGGAAGGGAAACTGCAACTAGACACTGGTGAGTTTAACAATACATTTGCCTTATCATAGGTTATTTGAATCATTGCTGACATGTTTAGTTGTATGAGAAACACCATTGTTAATGTTGTAGGACCCCCTCGGATTCATGTGAAACCATGGGTTGAGACCCTTGACAAGTTTACATTTATGCAAGGCATCTTCGATGACATGATCGACTACCTCAGATAGGTTGACCCTGAAGTGGGTAAGTAGTTAGATGCTTTCGTGTTGCTATGCTAGATGCCTCAGGTTTGCTAACTTTGCTACATTAGCATGACTGATATGATCCTTGCGTGGTGATAGCCTCTTGACTCAAATGGGACCTGACACGACCTTTGAAAGTTGATGTCGTGCCTACATTCCCACTTGAAGTGATTGAGGTGCCTCATCGTGCATACAACAAGGTAGGAAAATGCACTTTTCACTCGGCACACTTCTTGTGGAAGTGTAGGAACGTCAACAAGGACCTGTGGAAATGGGTCCAATAGGTTGGGCATGAAAAGGTCGACCTGAGTGTCAAAGTGGCAGATCTCAAATCGAGGAACAAATTCCTCATAGCCCATGATACTAATGATGATAATTTGCACATAGATGTGGTAGATTATGCCAAATATTGGACATTTGTACAACAAAATAATGAAGCCACTTGAGAAAAACTAAAAAAGCGAATGCAAATGGACTTGTTGGCTCAGAAGAGTCAAGATTGAAAAGATTACAGCACTAGGGTTTACGAATGGGGGCAGTCCCAGAAGAACCATAAGCACATGTATAAACTGGAACATGCCACCTATCATAAACTATGCAGGGATTCTTCTGTGAAGGTGTTTACCTATAAAGCATTTGTAAGTGCTATTGATGCTTCTGAGGGCTTTAACAAGTTCAAGAAGCATGTAAAGGGGATGGAATCTCCTGTATGGGAAGTGGACCTTCCCACAAGTGAGACCGCTACCACCTCCTTTTCTCTAGGACCATCAAGATGGAAGACCACTGAAAAGGAGAAAGCTACTATAGACACTAAACCAAGAAATAGGCATTGGATGAATATCATGGCAGAGGAGGTCTAGCACCACCTTGGGCTCGATTTAGATCAGATACCTTTTGAGATGGATGTAGGGCCATCTCAGGTCACTCACTTTCTACTATGTTAATGCTTATTTTCTGTTGTAGCTTGCATATGTTGCTCTATCTGACTACTTCATTTTTATAATGCAGGTCCTAGATGACGACATAGGACCCACAGAGGGTAGGAATGAAGGGGTAGTAGAGGAAAATGTAGAGGAAGGTGATGCATAACGTGATGATGCAGGAGAAAATGATGGAAAACTAGATGATGCATGTGGAGACAAACCAAGACAGCATGGGATTCTTGAAATTTTTTGATTTTTGAAGAATTTTTGCAAACATTGTTTAAAAGAAAAAAGCTTCAAATGCAAAGGGAGAATTTTAGAAAAGAAGTTGGTTCTACACTAACTTGTGCATTTGTCTACATGCTAAATTTTATGTTAAACTTTCATTCTTTCATTTTAGTTCTAGGCCATTTTGGGGCCCTACTATTTTTAGGCCATTTTGGGCCATCACTAGTTTTAGGCCATTTTGGACCATCGTTGGTTTTAGGCCATTCCAAGGCATTACTAGTTTTAGGGCATTTCAGGTTATTGCTAGTTTTAGGCCATTTGGGCCATTGCTAGTTTTAGGGCATTTTAGGTCGTAGTGTACCATAGTTTTAGGCCATCTCGGGCCATCGCTAGTTTTAGGCCATTTTGGGCCATTGCTAGTTTTAGGCCATTTCAAGCCATAGCGTAGCATAGTTTTAGGCCATCTCAGGCCATCGCTAGTTTTAGGCCATCCCAAGCCATAGCGTAGCATAGTTTTAGGCCATCTTGGGCCATGATTATGTAAACAAATGATGCGATAACAAAAAAGACAACATTTAGTGGAGATGGATGGATGCAAAACAAAAGGCGGTAAATATACAAAGGATGGAAATTGGGAAGGAAGCAGTGGGATTGCTATGCTATGCATAGCTACTTCTTGACTGATCATGGGTTGAGCAAGACATAAGGTTGAGGTGTTTTTCTAGGGCCTTCATCTACATCATTGTCCCCTTCTTGGAAGGGTAACTCAGCCCATGCATTTTTGTTTTGGGAACTAACTTGCTGAGCCAATTCCTTCACTAGATGATTAGTGCATGTAGCGAATAGTGCTTCATTCTCAAAGGTTATGACCTCTAAGCCTTGTTCCATGTCTATGTTATTAATAGCTTCTGGAGTTACCTCATCACCATGGATTACCACCTCCCTGCATAGGGTAGATGGACCTCTTGGTAAATGGGCTAAGAGACAACCCTAACTTATGATAACCATAACCTCCCCAAGATCATGTTAAACCCGGGCATCTATTCGACCATGATGAACATTGCGTTCATGAGGAACTGGTCTCCCACTACAAAGTCAATGTGGATCATGCCCTTCACCACGACCTGTGCCTCATTAAACGACTTTAGGCATGATCTCATTGTGGGCTTGATTTGGTCGACCAAGCCTAGTTTGTCCACAATAGGGAAGGGGATGACATTCGTAGCAGCCCCATCATCGATGTGTACCCTTTGGATCCTATGTTGGCCAACCCGAATTGTGATGAATAGGGATGTTATAGTCACATGACCCCTTTCAGGGTTTTTCCTAATGGAGTCATCGTAGAAGTTAGTTGGAATAGCTTTGACTCTACAAGCGCAAGGGGAATCATGATTGAGTGGATTGCTTACTCTTTCACCAGCATATCTTTATCAACTAGAATCACTGTCAACATGTAGATCAAAGCCTCACGGTGCAGAACAGAAGTCATGATTAGGTCGTACAAGCTCAATGTAGTGTTCTCTTATTTTACAACTTGCTTGACTTGAGTGAGAGCATCCAAGAGGTCCTAACCACCCCCCCTGTTTACTGCCCTTCTCCTCTTCTTTTCATCCTAGGAGATAGATTTTCCTAGGGGAAAACATTTTAGGTCTAGGTTTAGACCATTTTTAGCGAGGTAGCACAGATTGTGTTGTCATAGAAATGTGTCTCTTTGGTGACAAGGATGTAGATGCAAGGGGTGAAGACGCATCCTTGGAAATACCCAAGGTGGTACTTCCACTCGACATCTCACCCATGAAATGCATTTCTCATTTTTTAGGATAAGAAGGCTATGTAGTTGTCTTACGCAAGATAGGGGCTATTGAAGAAGTTGATCCCCTAATGACAAATGGAGCTAGTGGTGTTAATGTGTAGGGTGGCTTGGTTTCACTAATAGGTAACATGGGGTTAGATGCTCGGGGAGGGGCTCTCAGGATAAATGGCTGTTGTAGGCTTTGATCAGCTGTTGGTGGTGCTAGTGCACTACATTGAGGCATCCAAAATCATAAACGGCTGCTAGGGTTGTCTAGGGTTACTATCAATGCCGATGGTTTTCATGAAATAACCAATTTTGTTGGCATTGATGGGGTTCGTGTAGACATGTAGAGATTGATTCTCAAGATGTACTGGATTACTTTCATCTAACATTAGTTTTCCTTGATCAATAATCCTTTGGATGTCATCTTTCAATGCCAAACAGTAATCTATGTTGCAACCACACTGTTGGTGGTAGTCACAAAATCTATCCATCCTGAAACCCTTAGGAACTAGGGGCTCATTGGGCAAAGTCAACAACGAATTCCTAAGGAGTTCATAGTAGCACTAATGTTTCTTGGCTCCCTCTTCTAACATCTGCTTGTGTTGGATGTACCTTGCTACCAGTAGCTACCTCAGAAGATCTGAAGGCTTAACAAGTACCTGGGTATACTTTGAGCGGTCTTTGCTCTCAAAGTTCGATTTTGGTGGTGCAAATGTCTCGGGTGTAGGTGCAGAAGATTGCAGTGCACTTCCCTACTTGGGCATGGGGTTAGTTTCATTTGTAGCCAAATTTTTTTCTTCTTGTTACTATTATTATTAGGTTTGGTTTTGGTTTTGTTTGCCACAGCAAGCACTATGGCTATTGTAGCCTTACCCTTATCTTTCTTTGTGAAGGTGTTCTTGTAAGAAACATAGGCTAGGACATTGCTTGACTCAGCCGCATCTTGTATGCTCTTAGTCTAAGTGAAGGCTTGACTAAAAGTGCAAGGGGCAAGGTAGTCTAGCTTAGACTTGATGAAGTCATTCACTGCACCCTTAAAGATGACTAGCAAGTGGGCCTCTGTGATGGGCTTGCAGATTTCATTAAAGGTTGTGCTCCAATGTTGGATAAACTTATGGACCAGTTCCAGAGGATCCTGCTTCATGCTCATCAATTGATCCAACATGATTTTTGGCTTCAATTTATACTTGAAACACATCACAAACTAGGTCAAAAGCTTCTCTAGGGTTGATATGGAGGAGCGTGGGAGGGCATGCTACTAGTCTAGGGCCCTCCCTATTAGAGAAATGGCATAAACATGGATAATCATGTGTGGCCATTGTTGCAGTAGTAAGGACTTAGATCTAAAGATGATAAGATGTGCATTGGAATCCCCCTCTCTATTGTATTTTGTGAAGTGGGGGTGGGACATCCGTGGGGCTAGCATTAGCATGGGGACTATGGGGCTAATGGGGTCATCTTGGTAAAAGTCCATGGCTTGTACTGTGTCAGACCGGATAGCCTTGAGGTGTTTTATCTCCTTAGTAAGGGTCTGAATAAGCTAAAATGCTTGGTCCAAAACTGGCAATGATGCGGCTGATTGGGGAACTATTGAGGTAGCTCCCATCTGTGAGGTGGTGGGGGCAATAGTGTGATCCATTGGTGGTACCGTTGCGGTGGCCCCTATGCATGGTGCTGCTTGTGTTATCCACCACCCAGTAGGTGATGTTGTTAGGGCCGCAATCATGGGTTGAGCTGTGGGATAGACTACTTGGGTGGCTAGTAAAATAGACCATGGTCCCACATTGGGTTGTACCATTTGCAGAATTTGGTAAGTCTGCTGGTGGACATAGTGAGACATCTATAATGGTAGTGTAGATGGAGGAGTAGTGAATGGGGTCTACCATGTGGATGGGCCTGGGCTTGCTGCTAATGGTGGAAGTGGTGTAAATGCAAGAATGGAAGCAGAAGCTATGTACAACTATGAAGTAGGTATAGTGTAAACATGTGGCAAGGTAGCCTTGATTGGTATGTGATGCACTACAAGAATGAATTAATGAACAATTTGTAGAGGAATAATGGTTGAAAATAAAACATGGGAATAGGGGCATTGATACATTGAGGAGATGACATGGCTACCCATTGCAAATGTAATTGTAGATTGCAAAAGCGTAGGTGTGATCACAAAGGGAGTGGTGACAGACAATGGGTTGGTCCAGAAAGACTGGGTAGGAGGGACGATAACAGGATTTGTTTGACCTCCACCATCGGATTGAGAATCAAGTTCCTCCTGTTTGTCCTGGAAGGTATCATCATGATTATACATTGTGTCCTACTGCTCCCTAAGTCTAGTCAACTGGATTAGTTGGTCTAGGAACCATTGATTCATCTATGTTAAAGGGATGGAAGCACCGGGAGTGGGAACAAATTCCTTCCCATTGTAGTAAGTGAACTTGAACCTACATTTGTCTTTGAGTTCTTCCACATCCAAGGGCAGGTTCACCTACACCTTTGCATAGAGAAAGTTATAGCACTCATGTTGCTAGGTGAAGCCCTTAGGTCCCCAATTTTGGATCCTTAGGGATTAGCGTATTTCCCGTGATGGGCTAAGTGGTTGTTTAGCACCTGTGGTGCCTTGAAACATGAAGGGAACCTCAACGCTAAAGGTGTTAGCAATGGTGCTTGGTGAAGTCATTGCTACAAAGCTAAACGATTTTTTGAATGAGATAAAATAAGGAAATTAGAAAGCAATGAAAAGGCTTTATGTCTTGCCAGATTCCAAAGGAATCGTTAGAGCGACCATTATATACCACACAATGCGTAAACAACAACAAAAGGGTGTCACATTTACACTAGTGCATATCAGGGTATAGAAAGTGTGCAAGACTACCATAGAACAAGCGAGTCAATTGGCGATCGAAGGCTTTATGTCCTGTAGGGTTCCAAAAGAACCATTGAAGCAACCAATCTGCATCGCACGATGCATAAATAATCACAAATGGGTTTCAACTTTATGCTAATGTGTATCAGGATGTAGAATGCTTACAGAACTATCATAAAACATGAAAAGGGCACCAAAAGTCCCTCTTTCTAGTGCCAGAAAACTATAGTGATCGAAAACATTGGTAGTTCAAAAACACCGAGAGGTTGTTGATCATGACAGTCTTAAACTTGGATCCATGCAAGGGCCATGCTAGATTAAATGGAAATTGGGTGCCTTGAATGGTCTGGTAGATCAGACAAGGACTTAATCAGTGTTACTATAACCTTTTGCAAATGTTTAATGTGAAAGCAATGCTTATAACATAAAAATAAAATTTGTTGAATGCGGGAAGGTGATAACAATGTAAAATGTAGTGATAAAGAGAAAAAAAAGCAGAATTTAAGGAATACACCACTTCAAGTTTATGAATTTACTTTGCCAGATGGATAAATTTGGTTGTACAACACTTAGAAGCATAGAGATCCCAAAGGTAACCAGGATGTTCAAAGAAAGCCAACACTGTGCTTGAACATGGACTCCAAAGCCAACAATGCCTGGATGTCACAAAGCCAACTTGTTAACTAGATGCTAACTGAAAATAAGGGGGTTTTTTTTGCTAGCTACTAAAAAAATTTGCTAACTGCTCAAATTTTCTAATTGTGCGCAAAGGTGCTGAAAAATTTCCAACCCTTTGAGCATTTCTCATCGGGGTATTTATAGGACCAAGAGCATGAAAAAGATGCAGTTTCGATGGCACTTTTCCTAAGCCGGTATTGACATGTCTATGCTACATGGACATGTAGGGCTGATTGATGAGCCTGCCATGCTGTAATTACGTTGTCAGAACTTGGAGATGTGTGCCAACGATGTAAACAGATAAAGTACATTGATGTAGCATAGCTTCCTGCTATGTTGTGCTATGCTTTGTAGCATAACATGTGGTGTAGTGTAGCAGCTTACTATGCAAGGAGATGCATTGGTGTAGTGTAGCTTCTTACTATGTTGTGCTACGTTTTGGAGCATAGTATGTCGGCATTGTGTGCCATCTTACTATGTTGTGCTATGCTATGCAGCATATCATAGTGTAGCCACCAGTTTGAGGTAGAAACTTGCATTGGGGCTTGTTGGATGTGCTAGAAACTTTTGAAGTGCTCTAACTAATTTTTCATATTTGCTACTCTATGCTATGCTATGTAGTGTAGCATAGCATAGCAGCCAACCTTAACTACAAAAAATTTGGCAATTTGCAAATGTTTTTCTATGTAATGTGAAGTCTTTGAACTTGCTGATCTATCTTTTAAGATGCCTTTTTCTTTCCTGCAGAGTTGCTACGTTGTTCTACACTATGTAGTGTAGCATAGCATAGCAGCCAACATGGCCTTCTTTTTGCTGAGTTTTCCACTTTATGGTGTAAGGAGCCATTGCTAAAGGAATTGGAGCTGAGCGAAGTAGTTGGTTTTAAAGGCCAAAGGTGTCAACTGAATGAAATTGAAATCACTGAGTAAGCTGAGCCTTTCTGTCCTACTTTTGCTACGTTGTGCTACGCTGCGTAGCATAACAACTTGTGTTGTAAAAATTTTCAATTGATTGCCTGCACAACAGCCTCCTGAAGCTTGCTATGCTACATAGTGTAACGTAGGGTAGCAAGCTCCTTGGCTAGAAAACTTGCCAAACTGTTTCACGTATCCTGAGCACCACCGACAACTCTCCAAATTTTTTTTGAGTAGGTTGTCATCTAGATGAATTACTCAGTTAGAAAAGTTGCCATGTTGGACAACCTAAACTTAGAGCATCAATTTATTGCCAAAGTGACATGATGTTGCCTATATTGCAAAGACTTGGTGAAGCAAGAATGCCTTGAAAATTTAGGGTGTTTCATAGTTCCACTTCGATAATACATCAAGTGTTGGTGAAACTACTTTGGGTTACCTTGAGGATAAGGTAACCTTCAGGGTGTTTGCCATATGTTTAGTTTTGGGTTTAGTGCATACACCCTAGACTCTTGCATATGTGATACTACTAGGAAACGTCCTTTAGGATGATCATATTAGCATATCTCACATTTTTCATCATTGTTTGTGTCTGAATCAACAACCTCTTCAATGACTACAACTTTTCCCTTAGCGTTATTATGTGCATATTCAACTTCTCTCTTTTTCCTTTTCTCTCATTCACTACCCTATTCTCTCAACTCCTCCACTATCTTTAGAAAATTTTAAAATTTATCATCTAAGGATTTTCACATTTGATCTACCTTTGCCAATACCTCTGATGCAAACTTTTGAATGGGTAAAGGTTTCCTATTCACCATCTCTTCAAGTGGCAATTCTTCTTCATCCTCAAAAAATCTAACTTCCTCCTTCTGGAGGGAAGGATCTCTATTGTATTCCTTTGCACTCTCTCTTTTTCTTAACTCACCTTCCACTTTAGTAACTTGCTCCAAAAATCTTTGTACTTGATGGGCTCTAAGCTCGAATAGTTTCCCTTGGGCATAAGTCCCAAGGGTTCTTCATGTTTCATACCTAAGCCCATCCATGATATGGTGTAGTTGTTCCCTCTATGAGTAACCATGGTTGGGGCAATGATGTAATAGTACATAATATTGGTCCATGGCAACATCCAAGGGTTTGTGTCCCCCTTGTTTCCATTCTTGGATTTTCTTACATAAGTTGGACACTTGGGAGTATGTTTGAGACTTGTCATTAAATAGTTCTAACATGGTACTCCATCGACAAATGAATTTTGATTCTAAGGACTGGTACCAACTTGCCACTTCTTTCATCAATGTCTGTGGAAAAAACTTTAGTTTTTATCATTAATTTTCTATATTTTGTAAAGCACATGCATCATAGAATGCTTGTAGATGATTTTGAGGATCAACGTTGTATCCTTGTTCAAATCATGGGATATTTTTCATGTCTTATCTCTTGATCCTACTCTTTTTTTGGTGCCTTGTTGGGATCCTAATAGCCTCATTTATGTCTAACATACTTTGGCTGGTGAGTAGGAATTCATCATGATCGTACTATCTATGGCATCTATGATGCCTATGTTGTTCCCCACTCTTCCTTCTTTCATGCTATGATTCTCTAGAATGCCCTCATTCCCTTTCTCAACTATTTTGTCTATGATTTTTGTTTCACTTACCATTATTCTCACTATCTATTCCTTTGCAACTATGTTCAGATCCTAAAGGAGAGGGTGAAGGAGATGATGAAGATGAAGAAGAAGGAGGATTATTACCATGACAATGTCTACTACCCTCTCTTTGATGGTTGCCGCCTAGGTCAAGATTACTATTAGAATGTCCCTCTTTATCATGTGTTCATATTCCTTTTTTGGACCCTTTGTATCCATTGGTACTAGAATCCAGGTTATGGATAGTTGAATGAAGATTCTACTACACAATCCCTTTACCAAAGTCAATGGGAGGAACATCATTTCATGGAAAACCTCCCAAGGCAGGCTCACCACCATCATTTTCAGTTAGGATATACAAAATATCTTGAGACAACTTTCCCTTCATGGATTTATAATGTCTCTCCTGTTGTAGGTCCCTTTGACATTGTGGCTCCGTGGGTTGATAATCTCTCGAATCTTATTCTTGAACAACGTATTCCATTTGTAAGTGCTGCATACCAATTCATGCGAGAGCACGAAGAAGCATGCCCAGGATTGAGCAATTAGGAGGTAACCCTATGTTACCCTCTAAATCACACCAATGCAATTGTTCATCCTGGTGGAGGATAAAGGTAAAATCTGGTACGTATTCATTGAGATGAGCATATAACAAGTGAAAATATTGGAGCATTGGTGGATCAGCATGGGTACTACGCCTCTGATTATTCATTGTGTTTCACCTAGGTAGTGAAGCACTCTTGTAAGAAGAAGGAGACATGGTTTATTACTCAATGTGCAATACTTTTTTGTTCTTTTCTTTTTCCAGTGCCTAACCCAAAGGGTTCGTTCCAACGATAGGAAGATTTCTAAATTCTACATAGCACAAAAAAACAAATTCCACAATAATGGTGCTAATTATGAGTAGCGAGGTACCCCTACACTCAACCATATGAATATGAGTGTTCATGCACAATCTAGTTGAATTCCAAGGCCTAAGTGCTTATGTGCCTTCATAGAACTAGAATGGGTTAGTCAATCATTCTCCTCCCAAGCTTACTTGTATGGCACGATTGTAGGATTAAGTAAATTTGAGGTGTATGATTTTATGGTTTTTTATGTTTTATGTCCTAGTGCTAAAAAGGGAGGAGTGAAATAATTGAGTAACTAATTTAATTTAACTAATCAACTAGGCTCTAACTAGTCCTAACACTAGCATCCATTTCCTCTTGTCGTACACATCCTGAACTAGTGTAACACTACTAGGATTACCAAACACTAATTGTTACTGGGTTACCAACTGTTCCATGTATGCTTGAAGTGGTCGTACTGAGTGTGCTTACTTGGGAAAATTGACATATCAATAAAGGAAACATCAATTAACTAATGGAAGGGTTGAAAAATTATATATAACATTAATTGTAATTAATAAATAAAGAAGCTATTCTGAATGTTGTAAGGTTTATCACAAAGTTTGTCTTTATTTTCCAACAAAAGGTGTGCTCAGGTACCCAATGCTCGAATAAATATTCATTTACTTTATGGCTCCTACTATGGGCACTTAGAAATAATTCCAACTTTGAGAAGAGAAAATTTCAAGAGTTTGGGTAAGAGACCAAGACTAATTGTCAAAATCAAGTGTGCCCATCTCTTATTTATAGGAAATGAGACAAGTTCCGACATTAGATATTTGATATTTCTTGGTAGGCTTTGATATCATAGACTCGATATCACAGACACGATATCGTAGCCCCGATATCGTAGCTCATCATCTTCCTTCTAATGGAAAAAGGATAATGTAGTTAGAATTGTCATAACCTAAGATTCTACTAAACCCTACACAAAAATAAGCTAAGAATTCCATATCTACTAAATGACCTAAAGAAAATAAATTCTCTAAATCAAAAAGAAACTTGGAGATCATTACAAAATCTAACAATTTAAGGTAGTTTTGTTTCTAGGCATGAGTAAACAACAAGCAAAAAGAACGAATGAAATAGCTAGTGAAGTGAAGTAGATATTAAGAAAAGAAAACATATAGATGATGTAATCCTAAATAGGAAGTTATGTTGAGTAAAAGTTTTTAAGAAAACAACAAAGAATACATGGTTAAAAACTGATAGAAATGTATAACACAATAAAGAAATGTTTTTTTGAAAATTATGCCATTAAAATAAAAAATAAAAAAGAGGCAAAATATCTAGGAAAGAAACCTATATGGATGAAATAATAATTTTATGAGATGAAATTATGAATCAAGAATGACTAATGAGGAGCTTTTTTATGTCATTTTTTCTCTCGAATGCATGAATTTAATTAAATATTTGATAGAATCATTATAAGTTAGAACTAATGATATACAATGATAGGAGATTGAATCTAATTTCTACATCAATCTAGATCCAAGGATATTCCTCTAAGTATTAGGAGGAAAACATGAATGGGATACAATGAATTAGTAGGAAGAGAGGGGAATTAGAAAAGAACTCTACGGAGATAAGAATTGCATGGAGTTTTTTTATAATTGCTAGAAAAGTAATTTTCATGCATAGAAGCTAAGTCTTAAGAAAATTCTCCAATTACCAAAGTTCCAACTACCAAATTATTTATGTTTAGGAGTATCCTTGTATTTATCAGCCATATATGCCTAATAAACTATGAATAAATGATACATTGGAAACTAAAACTTTTTCTAGAGGATTCTAAAATGAAGAAATAATATGCATAGATGAAGCAAACATTGCAAAATGCAATTGATGTGAATTAACATCAGACATCAATAATGATGCTACAAACTACATAAGACATCATCTTTAATGAATTTTAAAGATAAGAACTAGAAAAAACATTATTGATGATGTGATATTTTGAATCTAGGACTATTGAGAATGGCCTTGAGCTAGAAAAGCTATAAAATGTATCCAAAACTCTGAATTGTAGAAAAAAGCCAAATTAAATATAATAGTATACTACTCAAGTTGGGGAACCATGTATCTTAAAAGTATGTTTTGAAAGATTCAAATTTTATTTTTGGCTATAAAATTAATCATCCCCTTTGTTTTCTATCTTCAAGTGGTTTGAAAGCTTTGGTAATTTAGTCTTGAGCATAATTACTTCAAGTAAATAATAGAAAGACCTTCCTACACTATTTGATGTGATTTACTTTGCATATTATAAAGCTTAAATTTAAGGGCTCTTCAAATCCATGAGATTTGAAGTCTAAGAATGCATCCTAGATGGATATCCTCAATGAACTAAAAGTGCCACAATTACCTCTAGCACTATCATTGCCCTTCTTAGAGGTAAGTAGACTCAAGTAGAAAATGATAAGTTAGTATTTGATTCTAAGTTTAATTATTTCTACAGTGCTCTTATTAAAACAAAATGCAATAAATTGGCCAAATGTAAAAGGGAAAAAGAAATAAAGAAAACTCTAAAGCCACCTATGAGGAAACATCTATTATAAAATAATCAAAACTACTAGTCCTAAAAAGTAAATATTACAAGCTCAAAATGAAATCTAAAAGGTTACCTTTCAAGAGTCAATGATATTGTGATTGCTATTTGAGGAATAGAAAAAGATCTTCTAGAAAGTAAACTCATAATAAAGGTAAGTAGGATCCTCCAACCTAAGTTCACATCAAATATCATAGCCATGGAGAAGATTATAGATTTTAGTATCTTGAAGTTTGAAGAGCTTCAAAGTGCACTAGTTACTTATGAGGTAAATCTCATAAGTGAAGGTGCTATTAAGGAGAAGCCTATTATACTGAAAACCTTTGTCAAAGGGTTCTCTAAAGAAAGAGATCCAACATCCAACATATGATTAGGAGAGTAGTGAAGAAGATAAAATTGCTCTTCTCTCCAAATGTGTTAAAAGACTGCCTACATGAAAAAGCAAAAAGAAAATCAACATGTTGGCAAAGATAAGGATAAAGGTAAGTAATTTGAAAGCTCATAAAATATTGATATGTCCTCTATATAATGCTAAGTTTGTAATGGAAGAGATCATTTGGCCTCTAACTGTTCTAGTGCAAATACGTTAGAAAATGAATACTTCTACAAAGAAGAAAGAAAAAGAACATATGCATAGCCTAGAAGGATGACTACAACAAAAAAAAGTGGATGAAAATACAAGAGAATCACATCTCCTTTCCATGACATTTGCTCATGAGATACCAAATGATTATAAGCTTAACAATATGGAGGAAAATGAAAGTATGTTAGAGGAAAGATATGATTCTTCTAAAATATTTGCAACAAAATGAAGAAATTATTACATCATAAAAAATTACAAACTGAATATCTTTAAGTCAAATGCATAAGTTTTGAAAAAGAAAACTCAAACCTCAAGGTTGAAAATAAAAAACTAACCCTTCTATTACGTAGATAAACAAAGAACTTACATATACCATACACATCAATGCAAGATTTACCAAAGAAAAAGTGACTTGATGAGTTATGCTTGGATAAGGCCAAGATCAAAGTGATAAAAAAGAACTTGGAAAAAATCCATAATATGGTCCCTCAACTAGCATTTCATCAAAATGAAGATATAATCCTAGGTTTGAGCATCTTGCATGAATGAGAAATATAATATGTTATTACTATGAGACTAAGGCAATTTTATGAGGGTACATGATCTTACTGAAAACATCCAACAAAGGGCATCTTAGGTGAAAAAGGTATGAAGGCCCAAAGAAATAAAATAAAAAATAGAAGTGTTAGCTCAATTTTATCTATCCAATATTAAAAGATCAAATTAATACAACAATAACATATGCTCATGATATATGACTAGTGATACGTCCTAATTTACACATTTCATCAAGAAAAATTGTAGAAGCATAACATTTGGAGATGATGAAGAAGCTTCTATCAAAGGAATTGGGATCATAGGAGATATGAACTTAGCATAGGTAAAAGGCATTTTATGTAGAAGAGCCAAAACATAATCTTTTAAGTGTGGGTCACCTCTATGATTCAAACTATGAAGATGTATTTTCTAAAGACTCTTGTCAAATAAGAAATTATTCTACTTAAAAAAATTCTAATTTTTCATCATTATCATCATCATCATCCTAGAATTTTTCCAATAAAATGGGGTTAGCAATGAAACAATTCTAACTGGTGGCTCTAGAGAATAAAATTTTTACATTATCATATTATTAGATCTTACTAACTAAGAAACAAAGTGTGTAATAAGTAATGTGAACATAGATATTCTAAGAATGCTAGTTACAAATAATATGGTGCATGGATTATCCCAATTTAAAAACTTTACCATGAGCACATGTGATGAATGCCAAAAGGGGAAGCAAACAAAGGTAAGGTTTGGTAAGAATAATATATCTCAACCTCTTATCCATTGGACTTACTCCATTTGGATTTAGTAAGATGTTAACAAATACATAGCCTAGGAAGAAAAATATATTATCTTACTATTATGGACAATTGTTCTTATTTCACTTGGGTGGCTTTCCTAACTCATAAAGATGATGCTTATGACATTTTTATGAATATTTGTAAAAGGATACAGAATGAAAATTAATATATAATTAAAATGATCAGAAGTGATCATGAAGGAGAACGTTAAAATCCAAAGTTCAAAGAATATTACATGTTACATGAAATGCATCACCAATTTTTAGCATTAAGAACTCCACAAGAAAATGAAGCTATTAAGGAAAAGAACTACTAAGTGAATGAAATAGCTATAACCATGTTGAACAAAGTATCACTTTTAAGATGAAGCTATTAACAAAGTTTGTTATCTTTCAACTAAATTTTTGGTAAGATAATTTACATCCAAGAACTTCTATGAATGTTGGTCTCCTAAGAAACCATTCATAAGTTTTGTTCATATTTTTGAAGAAAAATGCTCTATACTTGATGAATAAGATGTGTCATAAAAACAATTTAACCCAAAGGCTAATGAAGGTATGCTTTTGGATTACTCTACAATAAGAAAACCCTATAGAGTTCTCAACAAAATAACTCTTACTATAGAAGAATCCATAAACATTAAAATGATTGATGAGCAGTTGAGTACCCCTATGCTTCATATGAATCATGAAGTGTTCACCCCATGATTTGGAAACATTTCACAAACCTTATGTCTTTTGGTACATTATCCTTCTAGGAAGTAAACCTTGCCCTAATAGTCATTTTTTGTATTCCCAATTACACTTGTGATGTGCAAAGGTATGGGTAATTGTAATCGAGGCATATGATTTTTATTAATTTATGTTTTATGTCCTTGGTGCTTAAACATAGAGAATTGAAGTAATCTAATGGATAATTTAATTTAACTACTTAAGTAATCTCTAACTAATCCTAACATAAGCATTCAGTCCTACTTTTTGTACATGTCCTAAACCCATGTATCTACTACTATAATTACCAAGCTCTATGCTACTAGATGAACCAAGCAATAATGTTTCTAGGTTTAACAAGTGAATACATGTTTACGCTCAAAGTGGTTGTACTTATGTGTTTACTCTATTTAGCTTAATTAATTAACTAATCATTTGAAGTCTAACTTAGCTTAATTAATTACATATTTAATGAAAATAAAAAATGAATAAATAAATCATTAATCTATTCTAGGGACTACTAGGTTTGATCAAAAGGCTCATCTTTATTGTTATTCACACTAGTGTGTTCAAGTACAATATTGCTCAAATAAAGATCCATACACTTTTTGACTACTACTGTGGGCACTCAACAAAATATTTTAACTCTCAAATGATAAAACTACAAGAGCTCTGCTACTCCTATCACAAGACATGCCATAAACATAGCTAGCAAGCATTTATTTGTAGACTTTATTGCAGTGCTATGTCAACTAGGCCCCATAGACACAACAAATGCTACATCACTGTGGTCCCATCAACGAGGTAACATGACATAGATGGGGCCTTGTCGATGAGGCCATGTCAATAGGGACTTGTTGATGCAACACAACAATGATTAATCATACCCCCATGACTAAATGAAACCTTGTCCTTGAGTTCCTTTATAAAATTAGAAAGGTATGGGACTATTGACTGACTCTCATCATAACAAACTAACTTGACAAACATAAGTGCCCAAGTGTACAAATCAACACTACAAAAATTTTGTGGTGTTAATGGTACAAAATTAAATACCATTACATGACTATTCAAAATTAGACAATAAATCCTCTAATGACATGAAAGTAGTTGAGAACATCATATAGTCCCAGGTGATGGAGGCTCTTAAGGTTCTAAAGGACCTTTGTCAGCTTTGAGCATGTGTAATGGTTGAGACAACTATGGCTATCCTAATATAGCTAAAAATTCTAGTGGAAGGTGAAAGACATCCAGTAATGCCTTTTTTGTCTCCTCCTTGCTCCATGGATCCTTCATAGTCCATGTGGCATCACCAATGTGGGTTGGAATGGGGATATCCCATGAATAAGGCATTACTAAGAACAACTCCTTAATGTTGATAAATCAGGTAGTGACTTGTTTACATTTGACATTAAATACCTTTACTATGTTCTACAACCCATGGTAGTCATTCATCCTTCTAGAAAGGTTCTTGGCAAAAAATCAATGATTAGTGTATTTTCCCTTAAGATCTTCAAGTTTAGTGTTTGCCATAAAAAGCTTTTTCTTAGTGTCTTTGTGATGCTTGAATGCAGCCTCATATAACAAGTACAAGCAAGCCACCTACTTCTCTAGTTATGACCACAATCATTTGGTAGTCAACATAGCTATATTTCCATATTAGAGATTGGAAAGCTCCATGTATTCTATCATCTTCTCAATTTGCAACTCCCTCATCTGGATTTTTACCTTATTGTAGGAATCTATCCCATAAATGATAGGTTGCCAAACTTCTCGTTCTTGCTAGAGTTGTTGGAGGACTTCATTTACTTTTGCCTTCATCAGATGGATGTGTTTTTCATTAACTTCTTTTTGTAAACCAGCCTAATCTCTGTAATGATCCTTGACTCTCTCAAATTTTAGAGCCTCTAATTTCTAGGTGGCTACCTCTATTGTTGTCTTCTTGTGAAGGGCATGAACCTCCACCATGGAGAGGTTCTATTTCTAGCTACCAATCTCCTTAACTATGTATTCACTCTAGCTAGTTACTGCTGTTGTTGATGGGTAAGGTGTGTTAGCTATTGTTTATGCTTATCAACATTTTCTAGGTGATGGTTCTTTGAAATTAGTTGCATATTTTATTTGTGGGTCTAATCCAAATATTTTTGAATTTTATGTTGGGTAGCCTCTACCAAGGATCAATAGAACACCACTATCTCCATTGCACCATCAACCCCTTTTAGTCTAGTTTGAATCTATTCAAGAGCTTCAGCTTTTATCAATGCCAAGTTGAGAAATGTGGGGTCAATAATTTGGGCTCTTAATTCAACAACTTCAATAGCCAAGAATTTATTTAGCTCCTTGGCTATTTTGAGTTGTCCTTCCAAGATAATGTTTTTTTCCCTTACCTATAATAGCTCTGATTGGTTTGTAGTAATATTATCTGGAATTTCAAATTCATCTAGAAGTGCTTGCTTAGTTTCCACCAGTCAGTCCAATAGTTGTTCATGTTATGTCGCACTCAATCTACCACTCATGATCCTTGCAGGAATCTACAAATCTTTAAGTGCAGTGATGTCTAGTACAAACTCCACATGTGCATTGAGTGTTTTAGCAATTTTATCAACAACTACCTTTACTATCATCTCCTACCCTTGGTGCTATATCATTAGTACTATTGTCCCCTCCCCTTCCTCTAAACACACCAAAAAGGTTACAATGCTTTTAGAAATCTTTGGAAGTGGTTGCTATTCTATGAGAGATACCATTACATCTCTAGCACTAGGATTCAACCTTAAGGAAAACTATATTTGTTAGGCCAAGAAGACAAATCCACCTCCCCACATCAAGCTAATTGTTTGGGCCATCTCATTTAGATGACTCATCAATGGCCTATACACTAATGGGTCTCCATCACTCATACCTACTTATTTCTCTTTTTTACTCAAAATTCATTCTCAATACTCATGCAACTATTGAGATGTTGTAGTGATGTCTAACATAATTTTTTGAGTGACAAGTGGATGTCATGGCTACTACTCCTCCTCTTTAACGATTGTTGTAAGCATCTTATCTTTCATCATCTCCATTGAATTAGTGGTAGAGCACACATGATAACATCATTTGTCTAGTGAACTATCCCTCCCCTTTAACAGAGTTTTCTAATAAGGCATGGAAAGGGGATTTTCTTCCTTTCAAATTCATTTTCTTTAAACAACTTCTCTATCTACAAATAGATCAACTATGGAAGGTTGATAAGGAATCTTCCACTCAGATTAGCACATGCATGGGTAGAAAAGATAGAGATCTTGCTGAGCCTCACCATGGGATTTAGGTGAAATCCCACAATCTTGTAGTAAATTATTTTTGCTAGTGTAAGCACACTATAATCCTTATGATCGATCCTATAGCATCACTAAATCCATTCCTTTTTGATGCTGAGATCTATCTACATTGGAATCTAAGTGAGACTCACCCTTATTTTTAGCAACCCAAGTGCTTCAATAATGGCATACACAAAGTAGGACACTGAGATGTTCTTGATTTTGACCATTGAATCAACCTACTTGTTGTTCCAAAATAATAATGTCTCTCCCATGCACCACTCCTCACTAGAAGTGATAATTGGCCATATGGAAGAGGTCTTTAGTTGGTCTTGTATTTTCTTAGGTGCTTGCTCCAAGAAAGAGCTAAATTTTAACTCTTAGAGAACTATTTTTTGGACCTCCCTTGATCAAATTTGATTCAAGTAGGCTTCAATCAAAGTCACCTCAAAGTTTTCGTATTGAGTTGGCACCTCATCCCTATGGGAATGTTTTGTTACTGCTACTATTTCTAGAATTTGGTGAATAAAATTTCACTTCAACCTCTTCACTAAGATGACCTATGGCATGGGTTGTAAGTGGTTCTTCCTAGGCCTATTTTTAGTCCCTTTCCATTCTAAACCATTTCTTCCTTGGTTGAAATTTTCCTCCTTCCTACGTGTGTTTCCCTTTTAGTGCCATTTTGAATCACAACACATTCGTGGATTAGTGCATATAATGTGTAACATCAAAATTTTGAATAACTTATCTCATTTTTTAGTTATACTTTGCCTAAATTTTGACCATGGTAGATTTATTATTTTATTAATTATTTATTGTAAATGTTACTAGAGCTTATTGGAAAGGTTTAACTCTTATAATTTGATGTTTAAATGTTGATTTCTTAGTTAAGCCTTTGTGAGAATTAGAAAAGTGGTGATACATTTTCTATCAAAAATGGCACATTTGGGCCCCCAAAACTAAGATATTACCTTTGGGAGCTTCAAGGTTGAAGAATGGAGTGATTTGAATAAATAGTTAGGAAGTTATGGGCTTTGGAAGGTTTTGGGCTTTGAAAATTTGAAAAACTTCCGTAATGTTTATGGGAAAATGTGAAAATTTCTAAGGTGTCCATGCATATTTGTACTATTTGTATGCTACATAAATGGGGCTACATATACAGTGCCTTGTATATGCATGGGCTCTATCGATGGGGTCCCATTTACAAGGTTTGTAAATAAAATCCTGGATTGTGAATACTTGAAAAATACAAGGAATTTTTTAATGAATTTGGGGTCTATGGAGTTCCAAAAAAGCCAATAATATGAAGAAACCATTAAAGAGGATTTTGAAAGCTCAAAAATTTAAAAATTTCAAGGAGAATATGTGAGTTGAACAAAATAGGTAAAGGAACACATGATTAGATGTAGAAGATAGATATACAAAATATTCCAATTGTAATAATGTCCAGGGATAAGGTGTATAACAAACCAATATAAGAAATATGCAAGTGGATTCTCCCCATAGGAGGCACATGCCTTGTTTTCCCTTTCATAACCTCAACCTAAGGAGTCTATGGGCCCAATAGGCAATTAATGGTTGATGATAGTTAAGCACCAAAACTTGGAAGATTTTACCTAAGAATTCAAGTACGTCAAACCAAGACACCAAATCAAAAACACAGACACCAATAGTGAGGTGAGTTACAAGTAGCATGGATCAATGATGAAGAAGGTGGAATGAAATTCTTGATTAAGGTCATAAGAAGTCCCTTATGAATTTGTGTTTAAAATGACTTGAGAAAATCCATCCTTAGTCTAGACCAAAACCAACTACTTTTAGTAACTTTACATCCCACTCCAAGGCAAATCCATCCCCTAAAGACACAAGGGGACTCCTATACAACAACCATTGTTCCATAAAGAGAAGAGAAAAGAAGTAAAAAGTGAGAGAGGGCCTTAGTTAGAGAGGATCTTCAGGCATGGGTAACATGTCTTTCTAGCTCCATAACCAATGCTTATAAATCATTTATTTGTCTAAGGGGTGTTTTTTTAATTCCCATCAAGTTTTTTTTTCTTTTTGGATGGGAACCACACTATACAAATACTTTATTCAACTTCCTACTATTAGTTAACATGCAATGGTAAGAAGTCCAACAAAACACTCAAGCACCCAAGAAAGTAGAAGAGTACACAATGTATTGAGTCTCCTTGAGTCACACCCTATGTAAGCCTTTGAATCCTTCCCAATTCTAAAAACTACCAAGGTCATAAATTTATTATAAGTTGATTTAATGAGAGGGATCTCAAATTTAGAAAATAGGAAAAACCATAGAGTTTCTAGATGAGTGAATGGCATGAACTCATTGCCTATTTCATGAAATAGAAATCATGTCTTAGCCATCAGTACAAAAATTTAAGAATAGAAATTAGACATTAGCAAATAAAAAATTAAGTACAAATCACCATTAGCAATAGCTATAGCACCACTATGTCCTATTGTTTGAAAGCATGTATATTAACAAAAAAGTAGAAAACCACACTAAAATAAAGTAAAATATATAAGAACGTTTAAAATATTCAAGAAAGATTCAAATGTACAAATGATGGCGTAAAACAAAAACTTATGTAAAATAGCAAAAAGTTTTAAAAATCAAAAAGGTGTAACATAAATAGCTTGTAAGAAAAAAAATATGTAAAATAGAAAATACAAAAAATGAGGAGCCACATGTATGATTAGTATGGATGGTCATCGCACCCATGATGGAGTTGGAAGGAGGAGATCCAAAAAGTTGAGTATGGTTGTTCATCTATTGAGGTATTTGTTGCATTGGCTAGATTAGGCTCGTGGAAAAGCATTATTTGTTGGATGTTGACCAATTGCTTCTTGTTTGGACTCTTAGGTTTGTATATGATCATAGTTCTAGGAGAAAATATTTCATTAATTGTATAAGGCCCTTCCCAAAATGTATGGAATTTAGTTTTTTGAGGTATGAGTGTAGTATTCCAATAGAGAACCTTATCTCCTAGTTGAAATTTCACTTTTCATATGTAAATATTCATGTCATTGTTTACTAAATGTCCTATGCACTTTATTTAAAGAGAAGGCTGCTAATCAATTTTCATCTAGCACCTTTAGATTGATTAGTCTTTCATTTTATGCTAGACTTAGGTCAAGATTTAGGTCATAAGTTGTTGAAATTCTATGAATCTCAAATTGAATTGGGAGTATTGGAAGTTTTTCACACACTAACGCATAGGGAGAATAGCCAATAATGAGTTTCTAGGTTGAGTAGTAATCTTGTAGTGCATTAGTGAGTTTTGTGCCCTAGTCTTTCCTATATTTGCTAATAGTTATTATTAAAATCTTTATGATCTTCTTGATAGTTACATCTTCTTGACCATTGGCTTGGGGGTGATAGGGTGCTGTTAATTTATGTTCAACCCTTAAGTTTTGCATGATTTTTCAAAATGCAGCATCTATAAAATGGGTTCTGTTGTCAAAAATTAGTGCACATGGCACCCCAAACCTATTCATAACATTCTATTATACAAATCCAATATTAGTGGATGATGGACAATCATTGATGGGTGCTACTTCTGCTCATTTGGTAGAGTAGTTAATGACTATAATTGTATACACCTTCTCATTGGATAGGGGTGTGATGGAACCCATGAAATCTATACCCCATATGTCAAAGGGTTCCAGTGGCCAAATCCACTCTTGAGGATCCTCTATTCATGTGGTCATCCCATCATCTCTTGTTGATAGAAATCACTACATTAGACAAATTGATGAACAGTCCTAAAGATTGTGAGCTAATAGTATCCTGCCATTAGGATTTTTTTGGATGCATGTCTTCTAGCATAGTGGCCTCCACAAGGGCCTTCATGAGCATCTTTGAGAACATGCAATTGATCTACATCAAGGACACACCAATAAACCAGGCCATTAGCACACACCTTTTAAAGGTGTCCATTGATTTCCATCAATTTCTTAGCCTAATAAAGAAATTGGTGTTTCTTTTTGTTGTCTAGATCTTGTGGCATCTCTTAAGTAAGAAGATAAGTAAGGATTCCATTATACCATTTTGATTTTGGGGGCACATTTGTATTATACCCCTGTTAAAGAGGAGTTCATTAGGAAACAAATTAGATAGTGGAAATTCCTCCTCTTTGTTATCCCATTACAACTAACACAACTGATCAGTGATCACATTCTTAGTCCCTTTTTGATCTATCATTGGAAGATCAAATTTCTACAAGATCATTACCCACTATATGACATGGAGGATCAATATTGTTTTATTCATAAGAAAGTAGATGTCACTATGATTAGTTTGCATAAACACTTTATAGCCAAGCACATAGTACCTGAACTTTTCTAAAGCATACACTACCATCATTAGTTCTTTTTCTATGGTCGTGTAATTTAACTATGCATCCAAAATGCTTCTACTTGCAAAGTGAATGTAATATGGATGTTTTTATTTCATCCAAAACCATAAGCATGACTCCCAAGGCATAGTTACATGCATCTTTCATGATATGGAATGATCTAGACCAATCTAGCACTTATAGAATTGGAGTCTCTAGTAGCTCTTGTTGAGGGTTTGAAATGTATTTTTACATTCCTTAGTCTAGATTTAGGAAGAATCTTTCTTTGTCAACTTGATCAATAGTTTTGTGCTCTTAGAGAAATTATCTATGAATCACCAGTAGTAGCCAGTGTGTCTAAGAAATGATCAAACATCTTTGATAGTTTCTAGTTAACAACTGATTCCTTGGATGAATTTTATCTTTTCATGTTCTACCTTGATCCCTTTATATGAAATTAGGTGCCCTAATATAAATCCTTCTTAGACCATGAGTTGTCCTTTGTACCAATTAAGTTATAGATTTATTTTTACACATCTTTTTATTACTTGCTCAAGGTAGTCCAATGCTTCCTTGAATGTAGCACCATAAGTTGAGAAGTCATCCATGAAGACTTTCACTGCACTACCTATTTGCTACACAAAGATTCTTAAGACCAAAAATTAAAAATTTGTAGGAGCATTACACAAACCAAAAGGCATCTTACAATATGTAAAGGTTCCCTAAGGAGTTATGACTGTTTTGTTGCCTTGATCTTCTGGTGCAATCTAGATTTGGTTATAGCCACCAAACCATCCATAAAACTATAATAGCAGTGCCCTAACATGATGTCCAACACATGATCAAAAAATGGCAATGGAAAATAGTCTTTGAATGTTGCCATCTTTAATAGCCTGAAGTTGATATAAGCCTACAATTTCCACCTCTTTTTGGTACTATTATGAGTGTGGGCTGACCCACTTACTATCCACAATGGGGTAGATGAACCCTATCTTAAGGAGTTTCTCAATCTCCTCTTTGAGAATTTTCTTATTTTTAGGTTCAACTATCATTGTGGTTAACTCCTTATCTTCATGGATACATTAGTGTAGATGTAATGCTAGCATATCCATGGACCAATTCTAGTGAGTTCAAGATATGGCCAAGCAAAGATTGTTGACCATTTATTAACCACTTTCAATAGTTTTTCTTTTTGCATGGGAGCAATTTTATCATTAAGTATAACTAACTTACCATTTTTTAAGAAAGCATATTCTAAGCTAGCATGTAGATTTTTTAACTCTAGGGGCTTTTGTTTAAAATTTTTAGGAATCTCCAACTCTCTCCAATTGGTATTAGTGTTTTCATCATCACAAAGTTCATGATGAACTTACTCTAGTTCATCCATGCCTATGACATATGCATATGTCATGCTCTTAATAGGTTCGATACACATTGTGTCGCTATTGGAATTAGTGGTTCGCCACTACATGCATTTTTGTTTTGTGGTTGCTATGTATAGATACTTTTGAATATTTGCCTTAATTACATACTATTTGCATGTAGAAATATATGCTTGTTTCCTGGACCAAAGTTTTTGTAGGCAATTTCACCCTTTATCACTATATGAGATGCATGGAACTCTTCTCTTCTTGATCTTTCCAAATACATTTTCTTTAAATATCTTGAGAGAAAGATCTCTAAGGCCCATTCTTGCATTGATAGTACTTAACCATGCCCTTCCCATAAGGATTGGAGATTCCCTCTTGTAGTTCTTAACCTTGATTACTAGGAAATCGGTACAATAAGACCACCCATAGATAATTTTCACAATGTCTTTGACTAGTTGCAATGAAATAGTGATTAATTGTTCTACCAATTCCAATCTAATATTTCTCTTCTTGAGAGTCAATAGGTTCTAGGTAGTATACATCTCATGAAAAATCAAGTTCACAGTAGAACCTAAGTCAAGAATAGCCTTAGATAGTTCATTCCTAGCAATTTGTAGATAGATATGAGGAGTCCTAGGATTAACTAATTTCCTAGGATTTTGAACAATGTTTGGTTTTAAGGGGACCTAATCAAGTGGCTTGTGGAGGATGAAGTAGGAGTAGGATGAATAACTACTTGAGTCTATGAGGACTTAGTAGGGCTATTAGGCTAGAACAATGATCTTTTATGAGAATAGGGTTTTGAACCCCTCAATTGATGAACTAGTTATAGATTAATGATCCTAGTAGCATTACGTTGTTGCCGCTAGGCTGGAAGTTTTCCCTGCATGGATGGAGTAGGTGGTAGTTGCATTGAGGATGGAGGAATATGTGCAAAAATAGAAGGAGGATAAGGATGAAATATATCATCCCTCTTAGAATGTGGAGAGTGAAATATATAGCATTTGGAAGGGTGGTAGTGATGCTGGAAAGGAGAAATGTGATTGGAAGAGTCACTTATAGATAGGGGTTGCTAAACCTAATAACCATATGGATTCAATTGCCTATAAGGTTACTGCTACCTTGCTGGTGGCATCCCCCATGATTGTGGTTAGTGCCACTATTGGTATTTCTTCTATGATTATGATGGAGTTCCACTTGGATAATATTGTTGTTGCTAATGGAACTACCTAGGATTGCATTGAGGATAAGGCAATCTTCTAGGTGCTTACCTTCTTGCCAGTCATGGATTTAGAGCATACACCCTAAATTCTTATAAGTGTGACATGATGGGGAAAAATCCTTTATGATGTTCATATTGGTAAATGCCACAGTCACCATCATTATCCAATTTAGTTTCTACAACTTCATCTACTACAACAATTTTTCCCTTACTTCTTTGGTAGGCATGTCCAATTTCTTTTTGCCTCCTTTAGTTAGGATCACTACTATTCTCTCTTGATTATTTGATAATTTTTAGAGTATTTTGGAAATTTTCATCTAATGAATCCCACATTTTATCCACCTTAGTTAAAATTTCAAATAAACTTTTGGATTAGAAAGGTCTTTCTATTTACCACTTCATCAAGTGATGATTCTTCCTCATTGTCACAAAATCAAACCTTCCTCTTTCTAATGGAAGGATGCTTGTTGTATTTCTGTACATCTTCATGTTTTGGCAACTCTCATTCTTCTTTTGCTACTTGATCAATTAGCCTTTGGCTTTGATCGACTCAAAGTTTTGATAGTCTCCCTTGGGAATAGACCTCAAGAGTTCTCTTCATTTTTTATCTAAGGCTATCAATGATATGGCAAAGTTATTCCCATTGAGAATAATCATGGCTAGGGTATGAGTGTATGAGAGAATAGTAACTTCTCATCACATTATCCAAGGGTTCATGGTTTCCTTGCTTCCACCCATGCATCTACCTTCTTAGATTATATACTCTGATGTATGTCTGATACTTATTGTTAAATAGCTTGAGCATGGTACTCCACTGGTGGATAGATTCTAGCTCTAAGAACTAATACTAGCTTTCATCTTCTTTGATCAGTGTTCTAGAAAATAGCTTGAGTTTGTACTAATCATTTTCAATATTTTGTAAGGAATAGGTAGCATGAAAAGCTTGAATATGTGTTTTTAGATTAGCATTATACCCTATCTTAAATTTGGGAGTATTATTCATATCAAGTCATTTGATCTTACTATCTTTCACATGCCTAGTTGAAATTTTTATGACCTATGTAATATTTAACATGATTTGAGTTTCTATTAAAGGCTCATCATTGTCATAATTTCATTGTTGCTAATGATGTCCTTTTTAACTCCTTCATTCATGGTGGGCTTGTTGATCATCATTTTTTGTCCCGTTGTTCACCTCCATCATTGTTGTGCTTTCTACAATGTTTGTTAAAAGTAAAAGAGGAAGAAAAATATGTAGGTGAAGATGAAGAAGAGGAAGAAAATACTACCACCATCATGGTGTCTACCAATTTCCCTTCAGTTGTCACAACCACATTGGTTAATTTTCTTGTAATCTTGATACTTTTCTGAGCCTCTTCCTTAACTGCCATCTTTACCTAAACTTGGATTGTTGATAGTAAAATGTATATTCATGGCTACAACCCCATCACTGATAACAAGGGATGGAGAATCTTCATGTTGGAAGCCCATAGAGGGAGGGTCCTCATTATCATTTTGGTTAAGTAGGAACCAAGGATTGGTGAGCTATTTTCCCTTCAAAAACTCATGGTGCTTCTCCTAGTGTCGATCCCTCCTACCTTGTGTTTTAGTGAGATGGTAGTCTTGGTAGACATAATCATGCACAATGTACTCCTCTTGAAGATCTTGGATGCCCAACCTCCTAAGAGTTTGAAGTAGCATTCTAGAAATATATCAATTGGGAGGCATGACAATGTTGCCTTCCATATCACACCATCATAGTTGTTCATCTGAATTTAGGATGAAGGTGAAGTTAAACACATACTCATCTAGATGAGTATGTACCACCGTACATTCTTAAGGGATGAACAATTTTTATATCATCTTGCTTATCAGAAGAAGACATTTTGGAATATAAATAAGATAATTAGTGGGCTTACATAATTATATTTATTATGAGAGTGATTTTGACCATAAGGTCCATCCAAGTATGTTTACGATATTTACTAAACCTAGATAACCCACATTTCAAGAAAACGATTCCTTAGCAATGACACCAATGATGAGTGATTGAGTACCCCAATGCTCAACCATATGAATCATGAAGCATTCATGTGCAATCTAGTCAAATTCCATGGACTCTATGTCTTCTAGTATACTAGTTTTCTAGGAAGTGAACCATGCCTTTACAAGCATTTTTTGTCTTCTCAATTACACTTTTGATGTACAAAGGTATGATTAAGTGTAATTGAGGCATATGAGTTTTATTATTTTATGTTTTATGTCCTTGGAACTTAAACATAAAGAAGTGAAGTAATTTAATGGTTGATTTAATATAACTACTTAACTAATCTCTAACTAATCCTAAAATAAG
This sequence comes from Gnetum montanum, assembly GCA_015680685.1. NCBI lineage: Eukaryota > Viridiplantae > Streptophyta > Gnetopsida > Gnetales > Gnetaceae > Gnetum > Gnetum montanum. The sequence continues at coordinate 749,352 of MNCI01017303.1, forward strand.
CATCCAATCCTAGCTTTCATACATGTCTTGAACCCCACATATCTACTACTAAGATTAGCAAGTTTTATGCTACTAGTCAAACCAAGAAATAATGCTACTGGGATTGCCAAGTGAATACATGTTTATGCTTGAAGTGGTCATACTTATGTGCTTAATCTATTTAGCTTAATTAATTAACTACTCACTTGAAGTCTAATTTAGCTAATTAATTGCATATTTAATGAAAATAATAAATGCATAAATAAATCATTAATCTATTCTAACTGCTACAAGGTTTGATCAAAATGCTCAGGTTTATTGTCATTCACACTAGTATGTCTAGGTATAACAGTGCTTCAATAAAGATCCATACACTTTTTAACTCCTACTACAGGCACTCAAAGAAATATTCTAACTCTCAAATGATAAAACTGCAAGATATCTACTATAACTATCACAAGACATGCCATAAACATAGCTATTAAGCCTGTATTTATAGACTTTATTGTAGCCCTATGTCAATGAGGTCCCATAGATGTAGCAAATGGTATGTTAACATGGCCCCATCAATGAGGCAACACCATGTAGATGGGGCTATATCAATAAGGCCTCATTGATTAGGCCACATCTATGGGTCTCATCGATGCAACAAAAAAAAAATTCATCAATGATCACTACTAATGAAATATATTTTAATACTTAAAAGGATAATCAAAAGGTTGTGATTTGAAGAAACACACAACCATCCTATGGTACATCCAATGAAAGATCTGAAAATATAAATGTACTTAAGTTTGAAAAGGAGGATGACCAAAATAAAAATGGAACTTCTGCAAAATGATCTAAATAAAGTTTTTAGAAATGATGTTTAGGAACTTCTACCCAGTCTTAGCAATAGACCTATTATTGGAATCAACTGAAAATTTCAAAACAAAACTAGTGAAGTATAACTCATCATCAAGAACAATGTCCATCTCATTGCAAAAGGCTAGAGTCAATAGCAGGGAACTGATTTTGGTGAAGTACTTACACCATTGGTTGGACTTGAATTAACAAGACGTTTGTTGACCTATGCATGTATCTAGGAAATTAAGATACATCAAATAGATGTTAAAAGTACCTTTCTAAATGGGATTATTCAAGAGGAAGTATATGTAAAACAACTTGAAGAGTTTATTGATCTAGCATATCTTTATTATGTCTACAATATAAATAAATATTTATATGAACTTAAGTAAGCTCCAAGATCTTGTTATGACTTCAAAAGGAATAATGCAAATGATATAATATTTATTAAATGGTTTAACAAAGATTTACATAGTGTATAAATTTATATTAATGATATCATATTTAGTGTTACTAACTAAAATTTCTACAAGAATGTTTTTGACTTAATGCAAAGTGAAATTAAAATGAGCATGATGAAGGAGATGAGTAGTTTCTTAGGATTTGAAATCAAACAAAATCATGAAGTAACATATGTATGCTAAAAAAAAGTATATAAAGAACTTGTTGAAGAAATACTACTTTGTAGATGTCAAGCCTAAAGCAACTCCCATGGATGCAAATTTGAAACTCAAAAAGGATGAGCATGGTAAGGAAATAGATCCTAAGGATTACTAAGTTATGATTAATAAATTACTTTATTTAATAGTTAGGAAACTTGATATTACCTTCAATGTAGGTATTTATGATTTTTATTAAAGAAATTCCAAGAAATCACACTTAAAAGCTATTAAATGAGTTTTTCATTATTTAAATGGTACTACTAATTGGGGATGTTGGTATCCAAAGGATATCACACTTGATCTTGTCAATTATTATGATTCATATTAGGTAGGTTGTATCGATGATTGCAGGAACACTAGTAAAGATGCTTCTTTTTTTCTAGATGTTTGGTTTAGCCCTTTCAATAATTGAGGTAGAACATATTTTAGTAGGAAGTTTTTGTGCTTAATTTTTATGGATGAAATAGATGCTAAGAGATCTTGGAATTTAAGCACTTAAAATCTCTATTTATTTTGACAATAGAAGTGCAATCAACATGAAAAAAAACCCTATTCAATAATTAACAATCAACCACATAGAAATGAAAAATAATTTTATCGAGTAGCATGTACATCTTGGAAAAATTTCACTAGAATATGTTGGGACAAAATCTTAATTGGTAGATGCTTTCACCAAGCTACTTGATGTAAGGAGACTTATCATGTTATGCAATGACATAGAAATAGGACCTTATCCATTTAAGTATAGTATGTTTCCTAACTCTCTTAAAGAGGATAGATTAGATTAGTTTAGGAAAAGCTAGTTTATGATAATGAAGGAGATATAAATGAAACTAAATCATCATTTATCCTACTAATGCTTCATTTAAATCACACACTCTAATACTCTCTCTCATACGTTAGTTACCTTCACTTGTCTAATGCACCTACTTAGTTAGACATCTATCTCTACTACAAGAAGTCTTGTCAAAGATGTCTCCTAAACTAGCAAGATGTCTATCCATTTATGAAAGGTCTACCCTTACATGTATTTTTCAAGTGAAAGATGTCTACTCTATGCTCTTTTCTCTTTTCAACCTAGACATCTACCTCTTCTAAAGATGTCTTCTTTGTGCACATTCTTAATTGTAGAGACATCCTGTTAAATCCTTATCATGTTTAAAGATAAATTTTTTATATTTTCTCACATCTTCCTCTATTCCCTTTTCATTAATGTCTTCTTACTACAACAATCTAAAGATGTTCGCATTCATGCTTAATTTTAATCACATAAATTTTCTATCATAGATTCATGATACTCCTAAATAAAGATTCCTCATGTTGTCTATCCTCATCCAAACCAAAATCTAAGTAGGAAAAAGAATAAGTAGATGCCAATGTAGCTTTATATCAGTCCAAATTTAGAATTGTAGATGTTAAATAAATATTTGAAAATTTCAAATTGGTGTCCATCATTTTTGAATGAAAGCTTTATTTTTGGCAAGAATATCAGAGTCATTTATCATCATATTTTTACATCCTAGGTTGGATGACATAGATCACAATGAGCATAAAGATTCCTAAATTTTTAATTTAAGAGTATTTTTATAACATTTTTACCACTGATATATCAATTGGGACATTCATCACCATGGTTGGTGAGATGATGATCCAAATTTCTTTTACTATGGTAAATGATTTACTAGGGTTAGAAGTGATGAGATGTTTTGTATCTAGGTTTCCTCTTTTGATGATATATTTAGCAATAATATCATTATTTTCACGCATCAAGAATTTTATGATGCTCTATTTGATTGTTTGATATCTCTCCATAGTGGATGAGTTCACAAGAACAAGATGTCCTAAGATACCTTTACACTATCACTCATTGTTCTATAGAACATCACTATTCATTATGGAAGTTATGACATTTTCATAAGATAATATATTTATCTTATTCACATTATCTACTAGAAAATTTTGGATATGTTTTTATGAGCTTGCATTTTTTAGCATTCCTTGTTGATTAGTCTCATTATGCATCATACTGGTGTAGCTATTTCAAACTTTCCTATTCTCAAGGATAAGTGCAAGCTAAAAAAGTATTCAAAGAAGTATGATATTATTCATATTAAAGCAGAAAGTTCATCTACCTATTGTGCACATTCTTTTAGATCTACTCTATCAAAGTCCACTATTGCCCAAATGAGCTCATCCATTATGAAGGTGTTTCACTTAATTCTCAAGGTAATTTGGAAACTTGGAAAGAACTTATCCAACATTTCCAAATGTCTAAACATGGATAGAATTCCTAACCTCTCATATTATGCATTCCACTTTGAGAAATTCAAAACTCCTCATTGGATAAATGATGATCATAATCATGGGCTCATTCATTTAGTAGTAGTAGTAGAAACATCTATAGCCTATAACATTGGAAATGCCACTAATTTTAAGGATCCAATAGGTACCACATTGCATGCTTATGGAAAGTATTAAGAGGATAAGAAGTAGTAGGAAGTCCAATAGAAATTTTTTCAATGGGAGTCCTCATGAAGAAGCTCTAAGAATTTTCATTCAAATACACCTTCATAGTTCTTTGAGCAAAAGGCTATGGATAACATTTTCATTGTTTTGATTCATCATAGTCCATTAGCCTTAGAGGCCTATCATCACCATGGAACTCTATCTTCCTCTAAGATCACTCCATCACTCAATAATGTCCCTACATCCACACATTTTTGAGTGAAGATTAGACCTCAAACAAGGTCTAATTACCTTTTTCTTTAATGAAGATAATTATGATGATCATGTTGAGCATGTTTCATGTAGTAATACCAATAGCAATGAGGATGAGGAACCCTATAAGATAAGAAATATCACTCTAGATTTATATGAGGCTACTACATTAGATGATTGAGTGGATTATGTCCAAAAAGAAAAATATGTTTTTGGATGTACGTATGATCATTTTTTGCTATATATGTATTTATTGCCATGATTGTATGATGGTTATTAGTGACAATTAGGTAGGTGAAAATAATATGATAATTATATCCTCTGTGTTTATGGATAGTAATAGTCATGTATATATGTATTTAGAAAATGTTGATTCTATGTAGATGAGTTTGGTTGCTTAGTAATTAACCTCTTTTATCCTATTCTCTTTTATTTTTTTAACTTACTAATAATAGTAAATTATAGCCTCTATGCATTACATGTACTTTATATCTTTAGATGATTTATATTTTATATATACATCTTGATGTTATAGAACCTTCATATGCTTATTTTTACATATACACACTCTGCATAATTCTACAATATGACTTCATAGAATTATGTCTTTTTATCTCAGCTATTGATAGTTTGCAAATTTTATATGAACCCATTTTTCAAGTTCTGGAAATTACTAAAAAGAGGAAGATTGTTATTTTGATGTGTCAAAACCTTGTGAAATGAAGTTCATTTTTGCATGTCTAGTGTACCTTATAGGACCTTAGATTAACAAGGGAGAAAATTTGGAAATGAAAATAAGAACATGAGAGAAAAAGGTTTGGTGATAATCATGACAAGAAAAAGGATTAATCACATCAAATTTTGAAACCTAGTGCATGATCAATGGTAACGAAAAAAGACATCTACAGTCTTTAAGAGATACCTACTCTCTCAAGGAGACGTGTAGTCCTTGTAGGAGACATTTTCTTAAATTGAACATAAGTGATAATAGATATTGACAAATTTTGTTAGATGTCTTGTCTAGATACAATGAGCATTAATAGAAGAGGCTTTAATAGTAGACATATACATCATGGATGAGAAGTCTTTCTAGAATATAAACTTAATTATACATGAGATATCTATTCTAAGGAGGAGATCTACTTCTAGAACAAAATGTCTACATACTAGAAAAGAAATCTTCTCTACAAAGTATTAACACCTAATAAGACATGTTAGAATTTTTATGGGACATATCATATGACCATTAACTAACAATTGCTAGGGTTTCAAAAATTATGTCTATCAAAATTCTATAAAGTAATCATATAGCATAGTTTCCATGACACTAAGGCATAAACAAAAATTCTTGTATAATTGTATTAGGAAATTAAAAGTTTTTATTAGCTTTATTATATTAAGCATAGAGTAAGAAATTAGAAAATTAATTTCAAAATTTTCTTAATATACTCTCTTGTATTTTTCTCTTTCTTTGTGGAGTAGTGTACTATCCCTAGAAGAGATTACATACTTGTTATCTCTAATTTGTGGACCTAAGGATCAAACCTTGAGGGTTTGTACGAATCTATTAAGAGAGTTCATATCATAATTTTATATAAGCTCATAAGACCTAAAGTTCATATGTAGTAAATCTTTGTAAATTTTAGGAGCTCTTGGAGATCATATTTTTAAGTGACATATCCAGAGGTGCACAAGATACTACTCTCTAAATGTGGACTACCCAAGTTGCAAAATCACATATCTTGGAAGTGTGTTGGGAAAGCTTCAAAGTTTTATTTTTGGCTATAAAAATATTCATCTTCCTCTAAGTTCTCAATCATCAACCTCTATTTTTCTTCTAATACCTAATGCCTAAGAACACTATCCTTCTAGATCATCATATAAATCTTCTAAAAATTAATCTTAAGGTTTATCTCTATAGAGTGTTTTCAAACCTACTCTAAATGTTCCTAGCTATCAAAACCTAAAAAATTACATAGGTTTAATTCTTTTGTTTAATGCATGTGATTAATTCTTTAATGCTATTAGAAGTTTTTTAATATATTATCTCTAACTCTCTTAGTTAAATTTTAATATTATTACTATTACTATTATTGTTATTGTTATTAGTTTTCTACATAAATGAATATAACCTTCTTCCTAGAATATTTTGTTAAATTTTTATATCCTTTTTCGTACTACTATTTAACCATAGTCATAAATCTTATAAATATTTTATGATTAAATGTTAAAATCCAATAATCCCTAAAAATATTCTTTCTATCAGTTATCATACCTTCACAAGTACTTGTCTATGCATATTTTATTATTTATGAACATTAAATGATGTACATTCAATCTTTATTATGAACATTTATTTTTTATTATGCATATTTAGTTATATAGATTTCATTCCTATTATCTACCTATGATTGTATGATACTCTATTCATGGAGCAATTTTGGACCCTAACTCTACCCAGACCATATTAAACTAGAAATTGAAGTTAATTTTTAATTAAAGTTAAATATTGCATAAATCAATTTTATTAAGGAAGCACATTAGAATTATGTACTACCTAAAATATGACCTTATCAATATGTCCAAAATATTGAAAAATGTTAGTTTTAACCCTTACTACACTAGAATAAGAGTTATGATTCTCAAGATACCAAATTTTTAGTTTGCTAAAAATATCATAACATTTTTTAAATATAAACTAGGTGACAATGATAATTGAATCTTAGATAATATTTCAACATATGATTGGGTAAAGCACTTGATAAATATTTTGTACATTCAAATAGAATTTGCTTTGGAATCTTTATTTGAATAGTATACATGTTTAAACATAAAGGGTATTAGTTGAGAGGAGAGATGGGGAATAGATTTATTGAAATTCAAATGTTGTGAAATAATTAAAATGAAAATTTAATTAGAAAAAGTAAGAAAGTTATATCACATGAAGACAATTACACTATGAAAAGTAAGTATATGTTATATATATAACATATATACATATCATATAACAAATATCTTTTCTTTCCACCTCTTTCTTCATTATGCCTAAAATCTCAATAGAATAGCTTTAACCCTGATTCTCCAAGGCCTCCAAAAAAATAGGAATCAAGGTGCCCTGGATGGTCTAGTAGATCATCTAGGAACTTAGAAAATGCAAAATAGGGATAAAAAAATGAAAATCTATAGATCTGAATGTAAATGATACCAAAAATGAAATGAATAAATAAAACTTGCATACCAACTGTAAACTTTATTTCATTCAAAAATAAAAGGAGGGTATAGAAAATGTATACAAGATGACTTGATGGAGCCAGGGGCTTGATTGGGGTAGGGGTTCAAAATCCATTGAAGCTGATGCAATCAAGTCCATAATCTAGATTCTTTGCCACTCCTGATTGTATCAAACCTCTACAATTTCTTTAGATCTATAATGCTAGTTATGTTTGGGAGGTCAAGAAACATGAGAGATCTAGGTTGCCAAGGTTGGAAACATTGGGAGTGGAGGTTCCTAGGATCATAGCATAGACACCAAGATCTCACCAATTGCAAGGGGGTTATAGGCAGATAACAAGGGCACAAGGATTGAATGTTGAATAGAATCCAAGGAGCTGCATGGATGCAAGGGTAGGATGAGCTCTTAGATGGTTTAATGCCAATGTATGTAACTTCCTGGGATGTTAAACCTAAATATGGTTTTTTAGGTTGATTAATATAGGGTTTTGGCCATAATTTTTGTTCCAAATTGGTTGTAGATAGCTGACAAATTGAGCTACAAATCTCTACTATGTTTCAAGTGTGGTAGATGCATCAATGGTAGGGGTTCTACATATGGAAAGTGTCATACCCCCATGGTCATTCCATTTACTAAAAATAGTAATGGGGGCATATCATCCATGCTAGTGTTGCTCTTCCACACATGACTTTCTACCATCCTTACTAGAGTGCATGGTCAACATTGGAGTCAGTGAAGTGCTAAAGTCTTGTCCATGCTACTTCTATGTTGGGGGGAAGGAGGAATCAATGCTAGGAGGATGGAATGTCAACACAGGTAGAAGGTCAAAGCTTCCTTCATACTATGCATGATGAATGCCACATCCTTCACATTGGTGGTAGGTAAGATCTACCCCTTCATGTTGGGGGTAGCTAAAATACATCCCCTATGCTTACATTTCCAATGTAGAAAGTGCTATAACAACCCCCCTAATAAAACCCATCAAATTGTAATTTTTGACATTCTCAAAGGTATTTTTGACTTCAAAAGCCCAAATCTAGATATTACATGACATTTTCAACTTGGGGGATAAAGCTTTGACCACTTATGAGGTAATTTTAAGCCCTAGAAGTATGAAGTATGTGAGATTGCCCCTCATGGATTTCAATCTTCACATTTACAATGAATTGTTACCTCACATTTCATGGGGTGAAGGGTACATGAAAATTATTACAACATGCAAATTTTGGTGTTGTTTCAATGACCCCTCTTTGTTTGTGTCTAGAGGATTGACCTGAGGGGCACCAACAAAGAATACAAAATAGAACTATAGGTCCACCACCAATTTCTACTCTATGTGCCTGATATAGTCATATTGAACCATGCCAAAGAGTGATTTTGATGATGGAGTAAGGCTAGTAATACTTTCCAAGTGTTGAAATCATGGTTGTAGTATGCCACCAACATGTAGGTTAATAAATTAGGCTTGGCACATCATGCTTTGAAGTATGATTCACTCAAAAAATGCATTTGAGGGACCATCACTTTCATCCAAGGTGTCTTTGATCATTAGGCTCTTATGTTTGTATGTTTGGAGACATAGGTTTGTATTTTGATGTTCATTAGCCATCCATATTCTTTGTAGTTTGTTTCTCCATTTTTTTAATGGGGTGAAACCTCCATTGGATCTCTTTGCCAAGGCTAGTTTAATTTCTTTTCGATTGAGTGATTTGTATTACACTCAATGGACTTGGTACTTTTCTCATTGAATGAGATGTGTTATGTCCAATGGATTCAATTATTTTCCACTAAATGATAAGTGTTACATTCAAGTTGACTTGTAGGTGGATCATGATGAAGGGATGTCATACGACCATAATGCACAAGTGTTAGCATAGGTCAACATTGTTACTTAAGGTATGAAAAGTCATTATGAGGCTATAGGATTGGGTTCAAGGAGTGGCACTAGAGGGAGGGCAATGATTATGAGGCAAGAATTTTTGGTATGACTAACTCATCGAATCTCATGCATCAAGGTCACATTGTGACTTGCTATGATGATGAGCTACATCTCTATGATAAGTCTCGAGCTTCACCCTACAAACACAACTCCAAGAGGATAAGAAAACCAAATGAAGAAAGCATGCTACAACATTATAATTCATCAGGCCATGTAATATGATGAATAAAACCAAGCTACCTAGGTTACCAATGTTGCTAGTTTAAGGTTTTGGTAGGCCATGTTATTAGTTTAACGTCCTAGCAAGCTATGTTGCCAATTTAAGGTCATAGCAGACAATAGAAATATGCTTCTTTGGCATGTAGAAGATGTCATGTAGGCTCAATTGTGATTGACCATCAAAGTCATCAATGTTAGTCATTTGTTGCAACCTAACAACAATGGCAAAAAATGCTACAAGAAAACATGTGAGTGTTTGATGTAATCAAGGCTATGTGATGGCTTTATGAATAGGTTAAAGTCCTTGTGAAGAACTTGATTTCAAATGCTTTATCCTTCCTTACCATCACAGTTTAGATGGGAATTTCAGCTAAGAAACCCTTTGTGATGTTTTTGGCTTTAAGATTAATGGTAGTCAAGCTACATCAATGTGTTATGGTTGTATACTATAATGGTTTCAAGGCTCTAGGTTTGGATATTTGGTATAAAAAATCATAAGAGGTGTTTATTTAGGCTTTAACACTAGTTTATTTTTCTTCCTCATCCTCTTGGTTTATTCCTACATGACAATATAAGTACATCAAGTGGCACTTGTGTGATATAATGTTAAATAATGTCAAAGCAATGCAAAACACTCTAGTGATAATGCATAGATGAGTCAAAACACCTTACGTCAAAGGCCAAACATAATTTAATCATGATTAACAATGACTATAAGGTTTGCGTTAAAGGTAATGTAAGGTAAAGCATGGTCAACTATGGTTACATTTTGCCAATTTTAGGCCCTAGTAGGCCATGGTGCTAGTTTAAGGCCTTGGTAGGTCATGGCTACATGGTGTCAAGTGATGGTTAGGGAAGGTCAAACCCCATCACTCAACACTAGCAAAAGGTTAAACAAAGATCAACCCCTAGAATCTCCCATTAAAGCCTAGTAGTATCATCCATGCTAGGTAGTGTGGGTCCAACATGGATACTAATGAAAATGGATTTCATGCCATCTAGAGGATTAAAATTTTGGTTATAGGACCTTCCTAAGATAGACTAGGACCAGATCTATCAAGATCGGTCATTTTGGAAGTCGAACATGGTGAAAAGATAGGTTTTAAAGTTATACCCCCTTATATCCACACTAGCTAGCATGGATGGGAGGGGATTTAGTGTGGATGATCTAGATCTAATCCATAACAAGTTCAAACAAGGTTGTATTTGTAACTAGAACCAAGTTTCTATAGTTGTGCACTCTCAAACTGAGTTTTGAGGAAATTTTGGAAGCGTTTTAAGAATTAGATCAAGTTGGAGGTAGTACCAACATTGTCTTTCATGGAGCTAGTGTGGAGGAATGGGGATGCTTTTTTTTTTGTTCTAGGATGTTTTCAGAAGCAAATAAACCAAGTTTTTTGGCTTCCAAGGCTACAAACTACAATTTCTCAATTTTTTGGTTAATTTCGGTAATGGTTGAAGGTGGTTTAAGGTCATGCATAGTCATCCCCACTTCATCCACACTAGGTATCATGGAGGAGGAGCGTTGATATGTTTTAAGCTTAGAAAAGGTTAATCGAATGCAAACCCAAGGCTATGAGGTTATGGGCTTGTTTGATGAAGGGTTCTAATATCTAGAGGTGTTAATTTGCTATTGACAATATAAATGCAACCCATTGATGCTGGATCCACACTACCTAGCATCGATTAGACCTTCCCAAGTGTGGATAATCTAATAATATCAGATCTAGGCCTATTGGATAGCAAATCGACCATGCATGTCAACCCTTGGGTTTTTTGATATTGAGGATTATGGTTTAGGATCAAAACCTAGTAGACTTGAGGGCTTCTAAATGGTTTTCTAGGTTTTTCCCTTAGGTCCATGCTAGGTCTACATCAGCCAATTTATATCCATCATGGAGGATTAAAGGGGATTAATTTTTTACTATTTTTAATCAATTTTTGATAATGCATGCACATCACCACGTTCACTGGTGTTGATGGTCTAGGTCTAGGATTAAAATTTGGTAATTATAAGGGTTTCAGGATGGCTTTTGAACTTACCCCTCTAGATCCATGCTAGCCAACATGAAACCAATGTGGAGGACCTTAGGGAGTTAATTTCTTGTAGCTTTCAATCATTTCTAGAATCTTTGAAAGCTCTAGGAGGTGCCAACAAGGTTCTAGGTTGCATGTAAGGCCATCTAGTATTTTTTGAGGTGTTTATGACTTCCCATGAGCTTCCCTTGATGCATCCATGTTTGATCCACACTAGCTAGCATGGAGAAATGGGGTGCCTAGCATGGAAGATAGGAAATTCATGAAGTGGAACTATTTTTGATAGGTTTTGGCTATCAAAGCCTTCAAAAAGGTTGAGTTGTCAACACAAGTCAATTTTGACATAAATCTTGGGATTTTTGGTCTCACTCCCTTCATCCATTTTGGGGCTACACTACCTAGCATGGATAGGATCCCCCCCAACATGGATCCACTTGGATCCAAGTTTTAAGCCACTTTTGACAAGATTTCATAGACTTTCAAGGCTATAGGGGCTGAGGAGAAAGATTTGGTGTAAAAGTCAACTATTCCAAAGGCTTATTAATGTCTTAAGTAATCATCCCCCCTTGATCTATGCTAGGTAGTGTGGCTCTCATGTGGATGGGATGGGGATGTTATAATTTTATGTATTTTAATGGATTTCATGGCATGCAAAGGCTTTACTAGGCTTCGTTAGGACTTAGGGGTTTGTAGGATAGGTCATGAGTGTATTTTGGATCACAAAGCTAGTTTTTTGACATACCCCCAATGCATGAATGCTAGATCCATGATAGGAAACATGGATGGAAGGCTCACTAGCATGGATAAGGGTTTAAGTCTAAAAATCAACTCAAGTTTCAATAACTATTGACTACCAGAGGTCACAAAGGCGCTCTAAGGCTACTAAAGTGAGTTTTTTGGTCATTTTAGGCTTTTGTAAAGGTTCTATGTGATACCCCTATGGGACCCACATTGGATCCATGTTGGGAAATGTGTGGAAGCAATGGGGATGAAAATTAGCTTAGTTTTAGGCAAATCTAGGTTATTCGAGGGCTAACAAGAATTATCAAAGTCAAAATATGGCAACTAGGTGGTTGATTTTGGTAAGTTTGATTATCCACTCATCCATCCATGCTAGATCCATGCTAGGTAGCATGATGAGGCCTCATCCATTGTAGATCCATTAGATTTGACAATTTTTAGCATTTTCAACCAACTTTACTGATCTTTTGGGGCTTCCAAGGGCAATTGGAGGGGTTTAGGCCTATATGGAGCTCATCCAAAAGTCATATTAGGTATAATGGGCACTAAAGGGTTGTTATGGATGTAATATACCCTTTACCAAGGTTGGGATAGGGTTCCTCTAATGCTGATGCCCAAAGTGACAAGTTTTCTTAAGGTTTTACCCCTTGCTAGGGTCTAGAGTTCATGCATGTTAATAGTTGCTGCAAAAAATGGAAAGGGGGATCAAGTTCTATGGTCATGGTTGATGCTTGGAATGCATTACAAGGTTTATTTGGATGCTATGTTTATGCCCTAGAAGGCCATAGCTTCACCAATTTTATACCTTAGTAGTTCATAGTGCCAGTTTTAGGCCTTAGCAGGTCATGGTCCATACTTGCCTAGTAAGTATGGGATAGTGTCAAAAGGGTTTATATGGATAATATAAACCATGAAACATGGTATAAGGTTGTGAAGGTGAATAATATTTTATTAGAAAAAGAAGGGATAATATATTTATAATGCATTTTTTACCCTTGATAAGTCAAAGGGCTATGTTTGAATAATTGCACTCTCATCATGCTACTTGTTTGACATGGAAATTAATAGATGTTTTAATTGATTGATTTTGGTGACTTTAGCTTTATTTTTGCTATTTTTGGTTTTATAGGTTCTAGCCCTAGCTTTAGTTTTGGAAGTCTCCTCTTAAAATGCCACCTCTAGACCTTTGTCAATGTTGACATAGTTAATCGAGGGAAAAAACACATTATTCCCATAGATCACAATTTTTCTATCCTCGTATGGCAATTAAATATCCTTATGTATGGTAGATGAAACTACATGAAGGTTACCCAACCATGGCCTCCCTAGGATCAAGTTGAAATCAAGTGTCTCTTTAAGTAATAGGAAATGAACATATGTGGGAAACTATTCTCCAGCTATGAAATCCAAGGAGATAGAACCTCACATTGCTATTCGTGATTCATTGAATGATTTGAGTGCTAGTGATCACTTGGATATTTTTAGTTAAGTCTAACTTGTCAAAAATGGAATATGGTATCACATTCATGGCCACCCCATCATCTACATGAACATGGTGAACCTTGTATGTACCAACACATATTATGATAAGAAGAGGAGTAGATAGCATCTCTTCATTACGAGAGTAAACCTTGACTTCATTATCATAGAAGTTGAGCATTGGTTTATGCCCATTTTCTCTAAGTGAATCTTGCTCAATGATAGAATGGATTGATTCTTTGTTGGCTATCATGTCTCTCCTCATAGGAATAGAGGTTAACATTAGAGCTAATGCACCCCTATATGCAAGAAAGTTCATGAACAGGTCATATAGGCCTGGTAATGTGTTCTTTTACTTAAGGGACCATTTGGCTTGGTCCATTGTTGCAAGGAATCTTTTCCTCTTGGCTTGTGATGTTTCAGCCTTAGTGGTTTTGATTTATTCCATCCTTCCTATAGTTTTCACCTTAGGTTTTGATCCATGTATCTTGGGCCCCTTGTCCATGGATATAGTTGGTCTTGGTATAGCTTGTTTTGAAGCCTTTTGTTCTTGGCCACCTTTAGTGGGCTTTGTTGTTGGTTTGGTGGTAGGTTTTCTTTGTCAATGTTGTGATAATGATTCCTTCCTAGCCTCTAAGTTGTGGGCCATTATAGGTGGTTATGAGTAGTGAGGTACCCCTACACCCAACCATATGAATACAAGCATTCATGCATGATCCGATTGAACTCCAAGGACTAACTGCTTATGTGCCTTCATAAAACAAGGATGGGTTATGTGATCATTGTCTTCCCAAGATTACTTGTAAGGCATGATTATATGGTTAAGTAAACTTGAGGTATGTGATTTTTATGGTTTTTATAATTTATGTTCCTAGTGCTTAAAATGGAGAAATTAAATAATTGAGTAACTAATCAACTATGATCTAATTAGTCCTAACACCAACATCCGTTCCCACTTGCTAGATACATCCTAAACCAATGTAACACTACTGGGATTATGAAACGCTAGTCATTACTAGCTTACCAAGTGTTTCATGTATCCTCGAAGTGACCATACTAAGTGTGCTAATTCGTTGATAATTACCAAGGTAATAGAAAGAACATTAATTAACTAATGAGAGTAGAAAATAATAGTAAATAACATTCAACAAAATAATTAAGCTATTCTGAATGTTGCAATGTTTATCACAAAGTTCATCTTTGTTTTCAGACACAAGGTGTGGTTAGGTACACAATGCTTGAATAAAGATCCATTCACTTTATGACTCCTACTGTGGACACTTAGAAATAATTCTAACTCTGAAAAGGGAAAACTGCAAGAGTTCAAGTAAGGGACTAAAAACTAACTATGAAACCAAGTGCCCTAGTCTCTTATTTATAGGCAACAAGATAGGTTCTGACATCAGGTGTCTGATATCACTTGGTGAGCTTCAATATCACGGACCTGATATCATGGATCTGATATTAAGAACTTGATATTGTGACTCATCATAACCCCACAACTAAATGAAAATTCATCCTCCAGTTCCATACAAAATATTGGGAAGGTATGGAATTATTGATAGAAAAACAACTAAAAGGTGACATGGAATGATAGACTCAAAGTGCCCGATGAATGGATTGAAAAACATATTATAACATTGGTATTCATAACCATTTTGGTGAACACTGTACATAGATGACATCTAGACCCTCATTTGATAGTTAGAAGAGAGAGAGAGAAAAGAAAATAAGGCACATTACTACCAATGTAGAAAATGTGCACACCATTGTTCATGCATGACCACAAGATTAAGCATGTTCCTTGCATAAATGTTCTAGCTCCAGTCCATATTGAGTGCTTCCTCCTATTCTAGTTCATTTTTCATGTAATTTCCATCTACACACACAACAAAATCATGAATTAGAAAGGATAGATAAGATAGGGTGTAGTTGATACCTTGCCTCGATAGGAAGCACATTGGCTAGGCTATGGGTATTCCAGATACTAGGTTAGAGGGTTATAACTAATAACTGCCCAAGGTGTAGGGGTAAGATAAGTAATAGAATGGAAAACATTTGCAAAGGGGACCCCCACAACTAAGAGCGAATCTCTAGTAGCAATAAGATGGAAACTAAAAGAACAAGGAAGATTAGAGAAACAATAGTAAGGCCAATAAAGATGTATAGAAATTCTGATAAATATGGATGTCATAGATGGGGTAAAATGAGAAAGAGTTGATTGTAAGAAATGTTTAAGGGAAAATAACTTAACAATTTCACTAGAAAGGAATGCCAACAAGTCCTCCCCAAAGTAGGCTCATGCCCTGTATGCCTTGACAAACCCATAAACCAAAGAGTCTGTAGGCTCTAGGAATAGCATATGGAAATAATGGTTAAGAACTTACCCTCAAGATTTTACCAAAGAATAAAAATGCATCAACCAAGATATAGACTAATCATAAAATTAGCAATGAGGTGGAATATGGAAAAAAATATGGAAAGAGAAAAGAGAATGTAATGGAATCCCAAGATCAAGGTTGTGTAAAGTCCCTTGTGTGTTATGTGCTTAAGGTGACTTAATAAAATTTAGTCCAAATCCATATTCAAACCAACCACATCCAATGACCTTGCATCAACACACTTAACCAACTCATCCTTCTAAAGCAACAAGAATATGTTCACAAAACCACCACCATTCCAATAAGAGAAAGATAAAGGAGTAGGAAGTGATAAAAGGCCTTAGTTAGAGGGAACCTTCAGGCATGGGTAACATGTCTTTCCAACGCCATAACTAGTGCTTATAACCCATGTTTCTTTTATTATGTCTAAGGGGTGTGCTTTGAATTCTCACCAGTTTTTTTTTTCCATGAGAACCAGATCATGAAAAGACTTCTTTGATTGATTTAACTTCCTAATTTTAGTTGATAGTGGAATGGTGAAAAACCTATGAAAAAATCTAGGTAGTCAAGAGAATAGCCAGCACAAATGCATCAAATCCTCTTGAAGTTACACCCTTTTCAATCCATTTGAATCTTTCCTTGGTTTGAATAATATCAAGCCACCAATTTATTAATAAGTTTGTTTAGGAAAAGGGGTATCATAGCTCCAAAACCAAGGGAGACCATAGAGTTGAATGAATGAATGGATGACATGGACTCATTGCTTGTTTTATTAAAAGAACCATATCTTAACATCAACATTGAAAGTCAAAGGTAAAAACCAAAAATTAGCAATCAACACTATTATAGTATAATCCATCATCATGAGAACTTATTATATGACAAGTGAGAGTAATTCAAACAAAATTTAATAGAGAAAGAAATAGTAAAAAAAATTAACAATGGTGTAAAACAAAAATGTGCAAAATAAAAAAAAAAGAAACTAAGGGCTTAGAATGATTAGCATTGATGGCCATCTCCACCATGACTGAGTTGGAAGGAGAAGATCCAAAATAATAAGCAAGGTTGTTCATTAATAGAGGTAGTGTTAGTACTAGCCATTTTAGGCTCATGGAAAGGTTTGGTTTACTAGATGTTGACCAATAACTTCTTACTCGAGCTTTTAGGTTTATAGATCATCATGGCCCCTAAAGGAAATGTTTCATGAATGATATAATGTCCTTCCCATAGAGTTTGAAATTTAGTTCATTGCGGCACATGTGTGGGATTCCAATACAAAACCTTATCACCTTGCTAGTATTTGATTTTCCTAATCCTTAGGTCATGACATTGTTTATTAAAGGCCTTGTGCAATTCATTGGATGATAGGGCAGCTAATTGATTTTTATCTAGCAAGTTAAGATTCATTAACCATTCTTTTTGGGGCTAGATTAAGATCAAGGTTGAGGTCACATGTTGTAGATAGTGTACAGAGCTCAACTTGGCTAAAAAGTATTGGAAGTTTACCGACCATACACTAACTCATAGGGAGAGTAGCCTATAGAGAGTTTTCATGTGGAGTGGTATGCCCAAAGAGCATAGTTCAATTTGATGCTCTAGCCTTGCCTATATTTCCTAATGGTTCATGTCCATATTTTTGTGATCTTCCTATTAGTGACTTCAACTTGACCATTTTCTTGAGGATGATATGGTGTAGTCATCTTATGCTTAACTCCTAAGCATTGCAATAACTTCTAAAAATTTGCACCTGTAAAATGTGTACCATTGTTAGAAATAAGTGCATGAGGCACACCAAACCTGTTTATAATTTATTATTGAACAAATCGTGTAGCGGTAGATGATGTATAGTTTGTAATAGTAGCTGCTTCTGCCCACTTTGTAAAATAGTCAACAGCAACAACAATGTAGCCTTTTCCATTGGACATTGGTGCAATAAGCTAGATAAAA
The DNA here is from genome assembly GCA_015680685.1 of Gnetum montanum. NCBI lineage: Eukaryota > Viridiplantae > Streptophyta > Gnetopsida > Gnetales > Gnetaceae > Gnetum > Gnetum montanum. The sequence continues at coordinate 767,532 of MNCI01017303.1, forward strand.
TCAATACCCCCTATGTAGAAGGGTTCTAAAGCTTGAATCCATTGTTGTGAACCCTCCATTCTAGTATTCATTCCCCCATCTCATTGGCAGGGCTCACAAGATTGAATGAAGTGATGAATGTCCCAAAACAATGTAGGCCATTAATATCCTACAAGCAATATTTTAATGGTTGTTCATCTCCTAGCGTAATGACCCCCACAAGGGCCATCATGAGCATCTTGGAGAACTCACAATTGATCTACATTGGGAACACACCATCAAACTAAGCCATTAGAACATGCCTTATAAAGGTGTTCATTAATTTCCATAAAATATTTGGCTTGGTAAAGAAACTGTTGTTTCTTTTTAACATCCAACCCTTGTGGTGTTTCTTGTGTGAGAAGATAGGTAAGAATTCTACTATACCAATTTGTATCTATGGGTAATTGATTGTTTATTACACTCACAAAGAGGAGCTCATTAGGGAAGCAGTCAGAAATTGTATATTCATCCTCTTTGTTTTCCCATCATAATTGAGATAAACGATTAGCAATGACATTCTCAGTGCCTTTATGATCAATTATCATAAGATCAAACTCTTGTAAGATCACGAGCCATCGTATGATGCGAGGGCTTACCATTGGTTTATGTATCAAGAACTAAATTGCACTATGATCCATATGTACAAATATCTTATAGCCTAATACATAGTGCCTAAATTTTTCTAGTGTAAACACCATGCCCATTAATTCTTTTTCTATTGTGGTGTAGTTGAGTTTTGCACCAGCAATACTTTAACTTGCACAGTGAATATAATAGGGTCATTTTTGGTCATCTAACTATTTATGGCTCCTAAACTAAAATTGGACATGTTGGTCATTATGTGGAATGGTCTAGACCAGTCAGGAGCTTTTAGAATGGTTGTTTATATGAGCTTCTATTTCAAGGTTTGGAAAGCTAGCTCACATTCCTTGGTCTATTCAAAAGGTAGATTCTTCTTCATTAATTCTACTAATGGTTTTCCAATCTTTGAGAAGTTCATGATGAAGCATCTATAATAGCCAGTATGTCTAAGGAATGATTAGATGTCTTTTACAGTTTTAGGTTGACGAGTGATTCTTTGGATGACCTTAATATTTTTAGGATCTACCTCTATCACTGTTTGTGAAATATTATGCCCTAATACAATGCCTTCTTGGACCATTAAATGACTTTTCTGCTAGTTGAGCCTTAAGTTGGTTTCAACACATTTTCTTAGTACTTACTCTAATTACTCCAATGCTTGTTCAAAGTCCACTCTATAGGTGGAGAAATTTTCGATAAAGATCTCAACACCATTCCCTATTTTCTACTGAAATATACTTAGAAATAGACATTAAAATGTTTCTATGGCATTGCACAAGTCAAACAGCATCTGCCTATCTGCAATTGTCCCCCAAGGACTTGTGAATGTAGTCTTGGATTGGTTTTCTAGTGCTATTTGAATTTGATTGTATCGACTATAACCATCCAAAAAACTATAGTAGAAATTCCCTAAAATGGTATCTAAGACTTGGTTGATGAATGGCAATGGCAAATGATCTTTAAATGTTACCATGTTCAGTAGCCTAAAATTTATACACACCCTTGATTTACCTCCCTTTTTAGGAATGATGACTAATGGACTAACCCATTCAATATTAGCAATGGGGTAGATGAACCCAACCTTTAAAACTTGTTCAGTTTCCTCTTTAACCACTTTCTTAAGCTTTGGGTTTAGTCACCTTTGTGGTTGTTGTCAAGGCTTCATAGAGGGGTCAGTATGAATTCTATGTTGGAATATCCTAGGATCTATTAGATTAATTTAAGATATGACCAAGCAAAGGCTTCTGACCTTTTTTTTACCATATTTATTAGTCTTTCCTTTTGTTGAGAAGCAAGCTTAGCCTTAATGATTACCAATTTTCCATTCTTGAGAAATGTGTACTCCATACCAATGGGCAATAGTTTTAACTCAAGGTGCTCTTACTCAAACTTTTCAAGAATTTTCAACTTCCCCTAGTTGGTGTTTTCAATGTCAAGACTTGGAATTTGGCAATGGACTTTCTCTAATGTATCTATGCTATCAATATAGGCACAGGTTAAGCTCTTAGTTGGTTCCATGCATAGAGTTGAATTTCTCTCTTGGTCAGCTGTCAACCACTAGGTGCCTTCCTATCTTGTGGTTGCTGCATGCAAGCATCTTTGCATGTTAGTTATTTGTGAACACTAGTTACATGTAGGCAATGTTAAATTTTGTACAAACCAAGACTTATACATGCAGTTACACCCTATGTCACTGTATGTGATGCATGGAACTTTCTTCTTCTTGATCTTTCGAAACATATTTTCTTTTGCTGTTTCTAGGAAAATATCATGTATTCCTAGGTGTGCATCAATTTTTCTTAGCCATGCTCTTCTCATAATTATTGGGAAGTCCCCCTTATAATTATTGACTTGAATCACTAGGAAATCGGCTAAATATGACCACCCACAAATAATGGTAACAATGTTCTTCACTAGTCCTCATGGGATAGTGATGGCCAACTTGAAAAAAATGTTACTCTTTTATAGTGAGAGAAGGTTCTAGGCTTTGTACATTTCCTAAGAGATTAAGTTAACATTAGAGCCTAAATCCAAAAGAGCTTTATAGGGCTCATTCTCAGTGATTTTCAAATATATAATAGGACTTCTAGGATTAGAGAATTTCCTAGGAAGATAGCCAACTTTAATCCAATTGGTGATGGCATGAGTTAACATGACCATCTACATGGAGTGCAGTCTTTCATTCAAAGGAAGCTCCAAAAATTTGAATGATGGTGAGGCATTTGGAGAATTATCTACTTGTGGTTGTAAGGACTTGATTGGATTGTTGGCTCTAAAGAAAGGTCTCTTCTTTATGTGGTTGTCTTAACCAACAGTAGGTTAATAATTCACAACCCTTGTAGCATTGCATTGCTACAGTTGGGCAGGAAGCTTACCATGCATAGTTGGAGTAGGTGGTAATTGAGCTAAGGGTGGAAGAGGTGCATTTGGATGAGAAGGATAGTATATTTATGGAACATCACCCCTAGAGAAGGAGTTCTATAGTGCTTGTAAGTTTGGTTGTGAGGTTGAGGAGTGATGTGACTAGTGGAGTCACATGGAGAGATTGGCTAGTGAATGTAGTATCCATATGGGTCAGGTTAACAATAAGGGTATTGTTAACATGGTAGTAGCATTTCCCATGGTTGTGGTTGTTTCCACTATTGATACTATTCATTAGATTGTGATAGAGTTCCGCTCAAATAATATGTCAAAGGTTGGTGAGACTGCCTTGGATTACCTTGAGGATAAGGTAACCTTCAAGGTGTTTGATGTCTATTTAATCATGGGTTTAGTGCATACACCCTAGACTCTTGCAGATGTGACACTACTAGGTAACATCCTTTAGGATGGTTGTATTGGCATAGCTCACATCTACCGTCATTATTTGTGTCTGAATCCACAACCTCTTCAATGACAACAACTTTGCCCTTACCCTTGTGACATGCATATTCAACTTCTTTCTTTTCCCTTCTCTCTCAGTCACTACTTTATTCTCTAGAATCCTCTACTATTTTTAGGATGGTTTGAAATTTATCATCTGGGGAGTTCCACATTTGATCTACCTTTGTTGATACTTTTGATACAAATTTTTCAATGGGCAAAGTTTTCCTATTCACTATTTCTTCAAGTGGTGACTATTCTTCATCTTCAAAAAATTTAACTTCCTTCATTTGGAGGGAAGGGTCTCTATTGTATTCCTTTGCACTTTCTCTTTTCCTTAACTCATCTTCCTCCTTGGCAGCTTGCTCCAACAATCTTTTTATTTGATGGACTTTAAGCTCAGATAGCCTTTCTTAGGCATAAGTCCCAAGGGTTCATCGCATTTTGTACCTAAGCCCATCTATGAGATGGCATAGTTGTTCCCTTTGTGAGTAGCCATGGCCAGGGCAATGATGTAATAATGAATAATATCAGCCCATGGAAGCATCCAAGAGTTTGTGTCCTCTTTTTTTCCATCCTTGGATTTTCTGGCAAAAGTTGGACACTTGGGAGTACATTTGATACTTATCATTGAATAGCTCTAACATGGAACTCCATCGATGAATGGATTCTAGTTCTAAGAACTAGTACTAGCTTTCTACTTCCTTGATCAATGTCCATGGTAATTATTTTAGTTTTTCCACTCATTTCTATATTTTGCAAGGCACATGCATCATGAAATGCTTGTAGATGATTTCGAGGATCAGCATTGTATCCCCCTTCAAATCGTGGGATGTTGTTCATGTCTAGTTTTTTGATCCTACTATCTTTCTGGTGCCTTATTGAAATCTTAATGGCCTCTGTTATATGTAACATACTTCAGGTGGTAATTAGGGGTTCATCGTGATCATACTGTCCATGGCATCTATGATGCCTATGCTATTCGCTACTCTTTCTTCTTTTGTGATGTGTTTCTCTAGAATGCCCTCATCCCATTTCTTGACTATTTTATCTATGATCTCTATTTTTCTTACCATTATCCTCATGGTATATCCCTCTAGGACTATGTTCTAATCTTGAAGAAGAGGGGGAAGGACATGATGAAGGTGAAGAACAAGAAGGACTGGTACCACGATGATGTCTGCTACCTTCTCTTTGATGGTCACAACCTTTATCATGGTTAGGATCAGTGTTCCTCTTTTAGATGCTTTGTGTATGTTGGTATTAGAACCTAGGTTATGAATAGTTGAGTGAATATTCGAATATACAAATCCTTAACCAAATTCAATAAGAGAAACATAATTTTCTAGAAAACCTCCTGAGGTAGGTTCACCACCCTTGTTTTCACTTTGGACATACAAGACATCCTAAGACTACTTTCCCTTCATAGATTTGTAATGTCTCTCTTGTTACAAGACTCTTTGGTGTTATACCTCTGTGGGTTAATAATCCCTTGAATCTTGTTCATGCACAATGTACTCCAATTGTAAATGATGCATACCAATTCATGTGAGAGCACAAAGAAGCATGCTTGGGATTGAGTGATCGGAAGGTAACACTATGTTACCTTCTAAATCACACCAATGCAATTGTTCATCTTGGTGGTGGATAAAGGTAAAGTTTAGTACATACTCATCAGGATGTACGTATACCAAGTGAAACTATTGGGACACTGGTAGATCATAATGTGTACTACACCTCTGATTGTTCATTGTGTTGGACCTAAGTAGTGAAGCACTCTCATAAGAAGAAGGAGACATGATTGATTATTCAGTGTGTAATACTTTTCTCTCTCTCTCTCTTTTTCTTTTTTCTAATTATTTTAAGATAACTAACCCTAGGGGTTCATTCCAACAATGGGAAGATTCCTAAGTTCTAATTAGCACACAAACAATGAAATCCCCAATAATGATGCCAATGATGAGCAGTGAGGTACCCTTACACCCAACCATACAAATACAAGTGTTTATGTGCCTTCATAGAATAAGGATGGGTTATGCAATCGTTATCTTCCCAAACTTACCTGTAAGGCATGATTATATGGTTAAGTAAACTTGAGGTATGTGATTTTTATGGTTTTTATAATTTATTTTCCTAGTGCTTAAAATGGAGAAATGAAATAATTGAGTAACTAATTTAATGTAACTAATCAACTATGCTCTAACTAGTCCTAACACTAGCATCAATTCCCACTTTCCAAACACATCCTGAACCAGTGTAATACTACTTGGATTGGCAAATGTTAGTCGTTACTAGGTTACCAAGTGTTCCACGTATGCTCTCAGTGGTGGTACTGAGTGTGCTAATTCATTGATAATTAACAAGGAAATATAAAGAAAATTAATTAACTAATGATAGTAGCAAATAACAATAAATAACATTAAAAAATAATTACGATATTTTGACTATTGCAAGGTTTATCATAAAGTTCATCTTTATTTTCAGACACAAGGTGTGCTCAAGTACACAATGCTTGAATAAAGATCTATTCACTTTATGACTCCTACTATAGACACTTAGAAATAATTTTAACTCTGGAAAGGGAAAACTGCAAGAGTTTAGGTAAGGGACTAAAAACTAACTGTGAAACCAAGTGCCCCGGTCTCTTATTTATAGGCAATGAGATAGGTTTTGACATTGGGTGTCTAATATCACAGATTAAATATTGGGGACTCGATATTGTGACTCATCAAGTGGGCTTCATTCATGGGCCATTTTGTTCTTACTTATTGAAGATGGAGGGACCTAGATAACAAATGGTTCTTTATGCTTTGGAAGATTAGAAACTCATTGATTATGTTGTAGACATGTGATGAAAGGCTCCTTAGGGGTTGGAGGAGGTGGTACCCATATGATGAATGGCTCTCTAGGCTTTGTGCTTTGGGATTGTGGTGGCACTCTAATGATAAATGATTTCCTAGGAGGATTACACCATTTGTTTTGTGTGAACAAGGCTATAGTATAGGACTTGTTATTGGCACTTAGAGAGTTGGGCTCATGCAACTCCAAATCACCATGGTTAATCATCTTTTGGAGGTTACTGTTTAATGCCAAGAAAAAATCGATGTTATGACTAGCCATTTGATGATAATTGCAATAGCTATCTAGTCTAAAATACTTCGGTAGCTTAGGATCATCCCTGGTAGTTTTTGCTATATCTCTAGCTATGTCACAAAGATGATCATGCCTCTTGCAAGCCTCTTTAGACAGTTTCTTATGTTGTATATGGTTATCTCTACAAAATTGTTCTAGGAGCTCAAAGGGCTTTAAAGGTAACTTTGCATACTTAGACCTATCCTTCCATCCAAATTTTAGTCTAGGTTGATTTGATATGTAGGAAGTGGATGGTTGTAGTGAGTCAAGGGATGTGTTATGTGGTGGTGATTCCCTCCTCTCTCTTTGTTTTATCTCTTTTGTTAATACAACCACAGTTGTATATTCTTATTTGGTTTTATTCCTATACCTTCTTGTGTGTTCGTTTTTATAGGCCACATAGACTAGATGGTTACTTTCCTTAGTTTCCTCCTTAATGGTTGTAGTGAGTCAGGGAATGTGTTGTGTCATGCTAATCCCCTTATCTCTCTTTGTTTTATCTCTTTTGTTGCTACAGCCACAGTTGTATGTTCTTATTTGGCTTTATTCCTATTCCTTCTTGTGTGTTGGTTTTATAGGGAACATAGGCTAGATCATCACTTTCCTTAGCTACCTCCTTGATGTTTTTAATTTGTAAGAAGGCTTAGCTTAGTGACTAGGGCTCTAGGTAGTATAACTTTGACCAATATATTACTACTTCCTAATATATGGCCAAGAGGTATGTTTTAGCAATAGGCCTTGGAATATCATTTAGGGTTAAGTTCCACCCTTAAATAAACCTTTTTGCTAATTCAAGTGGCCCCTACCTCACCTTCATTAGTTAGTCCAATGTGGCATCTAGCTTTTAGTTATATTTGAAGTTGTTAAGAACTTGGTTAACCAAGTCCTCAAGGGAAGAGATAGAACCTCAAGGAAAGGTTTAGTACCAATCTAGAGCCTTACCCTTGAGAGACATGGGGAAAATCCTCAATATCATGTGAGGCCAAGTTTGCAAAAAGATGCACTCAAATCAAAAGGTGACTAGAAGTGCATTGAGATCCCCGTTACCATTGTATTTGGTGAAGTTTGGAATAAGAAAGCCTATAGGTAAGGTTATTTGAGACACCCTAGGAATTATGGGATCTTCTTGGTAGAAATCTAGCACTTTGACCATTTGAGATATACCAACCTTATGATTCCATAGCTATTTTGTAATGCCTTGGATCATTTGAAAGGCTTGATCCAAGCATTGGGGCATCCCTGTAGGTTATAGTATTTGCATTGATGGTTGATGAGAAATTTGTAAAGCTTGAGGTCTTGTAATAGGCTACGATATCAAAGGGAGAGGCTAGATTATGATGGCCATAGGTAAGGTAAACAAGGAAAATTATGTTTGTCTAGAAACTTCAAGCATAAATGGAATGAAAGGAGTATGAGAGGCATGTGTTTCATGGGGCCCCAATGAGGGTTCAACCACTATGAAAAAGGGAGAAAATGATGTAGACATCACCGTTGTTGAGTGAATAGAGTGAAGTTGTGTGTCAAAGAGCATTGATGAAAATAAGGAGGCAGATTGGAACATGGGTTGTGTTTGGTGTATGGTGATGATAGGTGTGGACCCAAACATAGTAGAATGCATAAGAGGAGAGTTGGACCAAAGAATTTTTTCCATCAATGAGGTAAGAGATGTAGAGTTAGAGGTAGTTTTTTGATGAGTTAGAGATTGGAAAAGGCTTCCAATAAAGGTTTTTGGCTCTTGTTGAACCTCAGACTCATCTTTCTCTATATGTCAATCCTCTAAGCTAATTCCCTCACTAAACTCATCAACCTCTATGAGTAGTATGATTCTAAATTAATTCTTGGCATCAAATTTGGTCATAAGGGAATAGGATGTAATTTTTTCCCATCCCAATATATGATTCTAAATTAATGCTTGGCATCAAATTTGGAGTGTGGTATCAATAGATTGGCTTATATCTTGGTATAGAGGAAGTTGTAGAACTCCTCAATCACATAGTCTTTTGGGCCATAGATACAAACTACATCTTTGTTGGATATCATATTTTGCAGGTTAATGGGTAGAACGGTTGATTGTCTAAAAGATATTATGATAAGGTGTTCAAAAATGGCTTGCTGAAGGGTAAATTAGTAGAGGAAACAAAAATTCTAGAAAGTGGAATTCTTAAAATGCTAATATGGGTAAAAAATTTCAAAAGGTTTTTTGAATATAAATAGTAAGTTTTGGATCAAGGAGGATATACCCTTTTACTCATAATAGCAAAAGGTTGGTATCAAACCCCAACCACACTAGACTAGCCAACCACATGAATATTGGGAAAGTAAAGGGGAAAGTAATAGGGTAAGATTTAAAATCTTAAAATTTTCTTCACAATGTTGGGAAAGAAGGGTTTACTTTTGGTAAGTGTTTTTTTGGTTAATAACCCGAAGTGGAAACTTTGATTTCACCAAAGGTGAGGTTTCTTTTTTATGAAAATCAGCAACATTGACCCTGCTAGAAAAAATCCATAGCAATGGGATTTTAGGTGGTTCAAGCACTAAAACCCACACTAAGGAGGGTATGATACCCATCCACATTGGCTTTAAAAATTTCCAACAACTACATGTTGGTGGTGTGACACCCATGTTGAGGGGGGGATGACACCAATGCAAGCTTTAAAAATCTCTAGCAACTATTGTGAAATTTTGCCAAAACACAAACACCCATGCTAGGTTTTGGTGGCAGAGGGATGGATGGAAACATTGGATTTTGCAAAAATTTAAATATTTTGCTATAAATTTCAAGGTTTTTAATTGATAGCCAATATTGGAAATGGGGCAAATAGAATTGGAAGCAAAAATTAGGTAGAGGTCCTCCATCTAGCACTAGAAAACTATAGCGACTAAAAACTTTTATCATTAAAAACCATAAATCTTAGCATAATAATGTTAATCTTAAATCCCTAGGGCCTCTAGAAAATAAGATTCAAGGTACCTTGAACAATTCGATAGGTCACCCAATGACTTAGAAAATGGAAAATAAGGGTAACAAAATGAAAAATATAGATCTAAATATAAATGATGCTAAAACTAAAACAAATAAATGAAAATTACACATAAAATGTAAACTTAATTTCATTAAAAAATAAAAAGGTAGCATAGAAAATGTGTACAAGATGGTCTGATGGAGTAGGGGGTTCAATGGGGTCAGGGTTCATAATCCGTTGAAGCCAATGTAATCAACTCCATGATTTGAATGCTCTAACACTCCCAATGCTATCAAACCTCTACTATTTCTTCTCATCTACAATGATGGCTATGTTTGGTGGGGGGGGGGGGGGGGGGGGGGGNTAGGTCACCAAGGTTGAAAACACTAAGAGTGGAGGTTTCCAAAAGCACAACATAGACACCAAGATCTCACCAATCTCAATGGGGTTACAAGGGCATAACAAGGCCATAGGGGTTCCACATTGAGAAGAATCCAAGGAGCTTCGTGGATGCAAGGGTTATAAGAGCTCTTAGATGCTTCAATGCCAAAGTATGCAAAATACTGAGGGTCTTGAACCTAAAAATGGTGTTTAGGGTTGGTTTATATACAATTTTGACCATAGTTTTTGTTGTAAGTTAGCAATAGATGGCTAACAAATTATGCTGCAAAATGTTGCATACCTCTACTATGTTTTAGATGGGGTAGGTGCATCAATGTTGGGGGTTTCCACATATCAAAAGTGTCATATCCCCATGGTCGTTATATGTACTACAAATAGTAATGGTAGCACACCATCCACGGTAGCTTTGCTCTTCCATGGTGGACATTTCCACCATTCTCATTGGAGTGCATGATCAATGTTGGAGTTAATGAATTACTAAAGTCTTGTCCATGCTACTTCTACATTGGAGTGAAAGGTGTATCAACACTAGGAGGATGGAATGTCATATAGGGGAAGGTCAACCCCCCTTCATACTATGCATGATGAAAGCCACATTGTTCATGCTAGTGGTATGTAAGATCTATCCCTTCATGCTAGGGCTAGCTGAACTACATTTGCTATGCATGCATCTCCAGTGTAGGAAGTGTTTTACCCCTCATAAAACCTATCAAATCGCATTTTTGATGCCCCCAAGCCTAAATATAGACATAACATGAATTTTTCCACTTGGGGATGAGGGTTTGACTACCTATGAGGTAATCTTCAACTCCAAAAGTATGAAATACATAAGATTTCCCCTCATGGGTTACAATCTTCACATTTACAATGAAGTTTTACCTTGGGTTTCATTGGGTGAAGGCTACATGATGAAAATAATTACAACATGTAAATTTTGATGGCGTTTTAGAAGACATATGGACTATGTTGTTGAAGTCTTAGGTAAGACAACATAGATTTTGAAAGGACATTCTTGATCACAAGTGAGATGTTCCATAGATTAGGAGATGTCTCATCAGGTAATATGTTTCAAACATGGTTAAGACATCTTAGCTAGAAAGGAGATGTCTCACACTCATGGAAGACATCCCACATAATAGTTGTTGACCTTTTGGTATTTGAAAACCTTAAAGAAAATGGAGAATGTAGATTGTATATATGTTATGATAATTTTACAAGGCCATGAATAAGAACTTCACATGGAGATCTAAAATTTTAAGAAATGAGATCTACATTAAGATGTCAAAATGTAGACTACATGAACAAGATGAGAGCATGAAAGAAAATGGAGTCTACAAGCCAAACTAAGGTATTCTAAAGGCTTCCAAGATGTCATATTGACAAAGGAATGCCTCAAACTTCAAAGTAAAAAAGTGAAGTAAATGTCTTTAGGAAATAGTAAACATCTATCTCAAACAATAGACATCTTCAAAAAATAGTAGATGTCTGCAAGGAGACATTTCCTTTTCTAGGTAGACATCTCTCCTACATTTAGGTCTATCTCAGGTAGACATCTAAACTTCAAAGTAGATATCCATGCTATCCACTTGATGGCTATTGCATGAATTATGAGAATTTTTTTGAAACACTAACACTATAAGATAGTGTAAAATTCTTGGAAATTATGCAAGCACTATTTACACAAAGACTTATTATTGCCTATTCTAAGTAATTTTCTTTTACTCTTCATTGTAACATTATTTGCTTATTTTGATTATACTAATTTTCAAATACAAGTATTTGTAAATTTAGTTACACTCTTTCCTTGTTCTTTTCTTTCTTTCATGTAGGCCTATAGGATTTATGTGCTTCTTGTTAGAAGACATCCTTGTTCAGCTTATTAAGATCTTGTGAAATTAGGTGGTTTTGTATAATCAAAATACTCTGGTGTGAAGCTTAATTTTGTAAACATTCTGAGTTCCTCTCAGCCACATTTTTTGCTTGTTGAGACCTTGTATGGTTGAGTGGTTTCACAATGATGAAAAACTCAAGAGTAGAGCTCAAAGTGTATACAAGGTGTGGTGTTCTTCAAACTACATTTTGAAGAAGCAAAGTCTAGAGGTTTACATAGATTCTATCCTCTAAGTGTGGATGTATCCAAGTTGGGAAATCATATAAAATTAATGTGTTTTTGTGTTAGAGCAATTTTAAATTAGGGAACTTATTTACCCCTCCTAAATTCTCAATCCACAAGTGGTGTCAAAGCCTAGTACTCTCAAGTTCATGCCTCAAATTTCAAGAGTGAACTACCAAGGAAATTTACTACATTAAGCCACTAATGTTAAATGGATTTGAATTTGCATATTAAAAGGTAAGGATGTAAGGCTTCTTTGATTCTATGGAATTCAAAGTACAAAATCAATCCTTAAAGACTATAGACTGTCCATTGACAATAGCTCAAAAGCTCTCAAGCTACAAAACAAATGAATTACTAAAGAAGAAGATAAGTTTATGTATGCCTATAAAGCCAAAAATTATTTATATTGTGCATTGAATAAATCATAATTTAATAGAATAGTTTTGTGTAAGACTACTAAGGAAATATCAAAAACCTTAAATCTCTTATGATGGTACATCTATAGTTAAACAATGAAAATTCATAATATTACAAAGTGAATATGACAAGCTTATAATGAAGCAAGGAGAAAAGATTAAGGATTACTTCTCTAGGAAATATGATCTTGTTTTAGTTATTGGAAGAATGATCAGAACTTTTCTAAAAGTGATGTAACTATAAAAATTATTAGAACATTACAACTTGAGGTCAGATCTAAGGTCACTGCTATCGAAGAAATTAGAGACTTTTTGGTCCTTAAATTTGAGGAGCTTCAAAGTTATTGGATTACTTATTATATGAATCTCATAAGACTGATAAAGGAAAGTCCTATTTCTCTAAAATCAACATTAGAAAAAGGTGCATGTTGAACAAGAAATGAATAGTGAAGATGAAAGAGTTCTTCTATTAAGAAGAGGTCAAAGACTTCTTACAAGGAAAGAGAGAAGCTTTAACCAAATAGGATCTATTTAATCCAAATGTAAAGAGAAAGATAAAAATTATACAAATCAAAATTTTGATGTATTTTCCATAGAATTTTGGGTATGTGGTGGAAGAGACCATGTGGCCTTTGAATGTCCTATCACTAGTAGGTTGAAATAGAGAGATAAAACTAAAGCTAATTCAATAAAGAAAAACTTAGATAGTAGCTAGGAAAATGTAGAAAAAACTAAAAAAAGAAGTAGATAACACTATGAAGGATTCACGTCTCATCTACATGGCTCTCATAGATGATGACTGCACAACCAAAGATAAGGACCAAGTAATTGAAACTGATGAGAAAAGGTATGATCTTTGGTGCAATGAAAGGTTCGCAAAACCTAAAGGTAGTTCTGTAAGCCTTTTGCAATCATGCTAGTGTAAAATCTGCAAGGAAGTGCAACTTCCTATATGGCTAGGAAGGACTTTTATAGATGCATTGTGTATGCTGACGGCTTTGAGATGTGGCAGCGTGTGCAGTTCATCGGGAATGAAGCATAAGTTGTTAACGTGAAGCAGGTAAAACTCGGCCAAAGATTTCATAGTTCATGCAAGTCCTGATCGTATGTGCATTATACGTAGTTTCCGCTTAACCTGAACTCCTTCAAAGTTGAGACCACTCTTCCGTGTTGTGAGCAATCACTGACCCCCGCCTCGGCTTCAAATTGCAGATTTGACTGCTCGACGGTATATGGTATCTGCAACCAAAGAAGAAGAGACGTCGGACTCGGATACATGTCAAATTAGGATTTATTATAAACAATAACTCAGTGCACGTTGATGTGGAATACGGTGGTTAGTTTTAGACCATCTTAGTATTCAAGTCTCCTCAATCTAAGGCAACGCATCACATCTATTTGCAGGGTTGACAAGGACTCCAGAAGGGTTGACGACAAGGCAATTCTTTGGCCTGCATCTGTAACTTTAGCTTCTTCTTCTTCTGCCGGCGGACGTTCATCTGCGCGTGCACAAAGAGAAGGTGAACCTTGCACAGCTGATTGGCTGTCACACATCGCGGGTGCCAACTGCGAAGTTTGTGTTGGTTGTGAAGATCGAGTGTATGCACCTTCCTTGTGAGCACAAGGAGAAGGAGCAGAAGATGTTGAATCTTTTGACGCCACTTTAGGACGATCAATTACGGGGGATCTGTGTTCCATTGTTGTTATTGTTGCTGCTGCATAGTATTAGCATTACCCATGGTAGAGTATGATCAAAATCCTGAAACTGAAAGTGCACAAAAACAATATCATCAATATAAGCAAGGGCATAGAGAGTTACAAAGATAGTGAATAATAATCCGGCTTTATAATGGGTGGATGTTCCCACAGAAGGGAAAGCAGAGACAGCAAGTCTGACAAGTTGCTCAGCCCTAGATGCGAGAATACTGTGCCTACTTTGATCTATTGTTTAAAACTTTCTTACCTGCAATGCACATCTATTCTATTATTCTTCTTACCCATTGATACATTGTTTACAGGAGAAGCCAACGGAGTCATCATCAGCGGTGACATCAGTGGTTGACATTATGGCACGCGTGCTTTGTCTTTTTAAGGATTGGTTGAAACCTGAAAATAACAGGAAAACTAACTGAAATTATAGCAATTTTTACTACATATCCGTAGTCATGACCGGTTGCGTTACAGCAATGAAAGCTAAAAGCCGGGTTAACTAAGCAAAAGATATATACTTGTGTCATAGTCAGCTTTGCACCTGGTCCCACGGTATTGTAGTGGTAAGCAGCAATAAAAATGGACAGGCACCAAAACAAATCTATTTAACTGAAATAAATTGCCGTTTCCCACCATAAGAGGATGACAGGCTGTTCAGGTTATTTTTTATACAAAATGTATTTTATTAAAAAGAGATTTTGTATTTAAAAAATTCATTTTATTAAAAAAAAACATTTTTATTTTAAATTTATTTTATAGACCAAAGGCCTTTTCATAGGCATTGATTGCTTTAAATTTTATTCCTAGTATTGATTGCTTTAAATTTTATTCCTGGTGTTAAGCAGCCTTGAGGTTTTCTTAATGAATGTTGCAACATTTATTATTATAATATTGCAAAAGAAATTTCTTAAAAAGAAAATAGCAAATATCTAGTTAGTCTTTGTATGATCTATTCAAGCTACTAAAGTTAGTTTTGGGGAATTATACTTATGGTTACCTACATATTCTTATTCATCCATAGAAACTAGGTGTATTATGGTGTTAAATATGTCCTTCCACACCCGTTAGTATTTTTTTCCCAAGTTGTACTAGTTTTGTTTTATATCATACAAAGTATAGATTTAATTTAATTTATTTTTTTGCTCAAAATTTAGCCTTTAGCCTTTAGCCTTCATGCAAATTAATGGTAAATATATTATTTTATTCTTTTAAAATTTTCAACAACCAATACTTGGTACCTTAACTTTTGTTAATTATTTTTTAATCAACCATAGGTACTACCTTGACTTGACTTTTGTTATTTTTGCTTTAGGAACTATATTTGCTACCTTGACTTTGGTTAGTTTTGCTTTAGCATTCACCTAAGAAAGAGCAATTATTTAATTTTTTGTATGTCTTAACCATTTGTTTATCTTTTTGGTACTTACACCTTTCTTCTCCAATATATCATAAATAAAAAAACATTTTTTTGGAAAGAAACCTCTTCTTGGTTATGACATAGGGTTCGCCTCTTAGAAGTTGCATATCGTAAATGCACCATTTATTAGGAAAAGGACTCATTTATGCATGTTCTCTAGGAATGGTATTTACCTAAACATATTTGGAACTTCTATTGGTCTCCAAATTTTCTATCCAAATCAGTTTATTGTTCTTCCATTATGCATATTTAATGATAAATATGTTAAGTGTCACCTTGAAAAGGCTTCGAAGATCCTCATTTTTAATATTCTTTTCTTCATATGGAAATATAGATTAGATGCTTGGTATCAAAAAAACAAGTTATACTGAATTTAACTATGGTGTGAAGTGTTTCATTGCCAACTTAGTTCTTTTGAGAAGTGTAATCATAACAACTTGATTTTGCTTTATTAACAATCATCCTAGGAGATGTGATTTTCCATTGTGTTTTCTATTACAAGTGATTGAACATTACTTTGTAACCTATGGGCATTGTTAAGGTTTTCAGTTTTGTTGTTTTTATAGTTTGTGCTTCATCTTAACAACCCCTCCACATATAAGTATATACATCTATAGCTTAGAAGGATTTACTTCAACCTTATGGGTATGCCATTGGAAATTAATTGAAGTTGTATCATACTACTCAACTTAAAATATCTTGTTAAATTTGTAGGGTACTTTCAGTGTCTTTTCTAGCTAAAGCCTCTCTCCTTGTACAAAAAAGAAAAAACAAAGTTGAAGGGAGTTTTTAGTTCTTAGTTTATTCTCGACTATTATATCTAACTCAAAATAAGAAAAAGTAAAGCTTGCTCATATAAACAAGGTAAAGGCTTGAAAGCTATAATTTTACAAGATAATGTGGAAACAACAATATTGTCAAGTAATTTTAGAAATGAAAAGACACTATCATGTAAAAGTAATAATGATTTTTTATATATCTAAGAGTTCAAAAATTCTTATTTTGAAAATATCATATGTATTCCCTATGTTTTACATATCATGAATTAGAGACGAATCATATCTGAAATATAATTTTTAAAATCTTTTTAACCACTATTTTTCTCTTTGGCATAGCACAATCATTAATCTAGTGATTGGCATTCATTGCTTTCCATCATTGATTTGTGTTATGGCTAATACACATGGTTGTGTGGTTAGCTTAGGTGGACCCTTTTACATCTACATCATCGAACTTTCATCTTTCCTTTCCATTGTTGGGGAAAAATAGAAAAATGATTGATTTTGTTAGTTTTGCATCAAAAATTGATAAATGAATAATGATATGAATGATGACATTTTGCACTTTGAATTTACAAAGGATATTTACAATCAAATAGTGCATGCCTTTACAAAGCTTAGTGCGCTCAAATTTTTCACTAGTAGAATTTCTTTTAAAATAGTTTTTTAAGATTGGTTTTAAAACTAAGACAATAGAAAATTTTGTGAAATATTAATATGTATAGGATGTTTTTGATTTAGTTATTTAGCTAGTGAAAAAGAATGTAAATTCTAAAAAGGAATGTAAAAGCATGTTTGGATGAGAGTAGGAGTTTGAAATTTTTGGTCAAGAGCAAGAATTAGATATGGAGAATGAGGAGGAAGAGATGATGTTTATTGTAGTGGTCTAAGTATGATCTTGTCAATCCTCTTGAAGATGATATCTACTTAATCTCTTGTCAATCATCCTTAGGGAATTTCCTACTTCAAAGTTTAGTGAAACTTTAGTTGACTTTTCATTGTTGTACACTGTTGGCCACTTATACATAAATTATATATAATCTAGTTTAACATTTTCAATGTCTTTGCCATGAAGCCTCTCTTCTTTTCTATTTCTTTTTCTTTTAGGTTTATCTTCATTTCTTTCATCTTTTTTTACTCATCTACCTCTTCTCTACAATTGGTTTTATGGTTTACTTATACTTTTTGGATTCATGTTATGTTATTCTTTTGTCTAGTAGTTGGTGGAGTAAACATGCTTTTTATTTCTTATTAAATACAAGTTATTTATTAGTTATTTAGCTATAGTAAACATATGTTTTATGATAAATAAACATATGTTTTTCCACCGTCTTCCTTTATAGACAAATCATAAATCTTGAAATTTCCTTTCCTAATGCTTAAGATTATCTTTAAATTTTTTGTAATGTAATGTTAAAAATCTTGAAATTCTCTAATTTTTTTTTTAATGTAATGTCAAAGATCTTGAAATTTTCTTCTTAATGTTGAAGATCATCTTCAAATATTTCACAATGCAATCTTGAGCATCTTGAAATTCTCTCCAAATTTCTTTCATTAAAGTTTTTTCAAAACTAACTTTTTAAATCTTAAATATTTTTTAAAGCCTTTATTCATTTACATGATTTTAATTGATTCATTAACTACAACAACCTTTGTGTTTCTCTTTCTCTTCAACATAGCATACACATTTGAACCTATGACTTATAGTTTCTAAATCAAGAGTCTTACCACTAGGCTAACACCTCATTGTTAAATATATTATGATTTAGAGTTCCAATGTATCTGTTATGTATCCTTGAATATTCCAGGTATGAGTTAAAAGGGAAAAATATTAATAAATATATTAAAATGTTTTGTATGAGTAAAATTTAAAAAGTAATAAAAAAGTAAAGTTTATTTTATAACTCACATGCTGCATTGATTGTGAAAATTCACAAAGTAGGAGGTGTTGAACCTCATAAAAATGTATAATAATATTTCAAAATTTCACAGTACATGAGATCATCAAAGAGGGAGTCTAAAGAAAAAGCCAAGACTTTTGGGAATGTCTTTTCAGGTTTTCATCCTCACAACCAATCTTGAAAAGCCTTCCTTCTAGGGTAGGAGAAGGATTAGGCCTTTTACTTATTTAGAAGTGTCCTCATAGATTTTCACTTATTATTAAAGGGTTTTTTGTAAAGAAAAGAAGAAAACATTCTCTAAATAAAAAAGAATATATTAATTAGAGCTAAAGAACAAATAACAACAAAATTTGCGCATCCTATCCTTGAGCCTTCAAAACAAAAACACAAAAATTTAATACTATGAAAATCAAATTAATTGTTCAACTTTCACTTGAAGCTTTTTTTTCTTGAAATTATAGCTAAAAGGTGATCTATTTGAGAATCTAATATTTGACATATGAATAGAAGTCATAGTTATGGGGAGATCCTTTATCTAGAAGATGGAAGTGCAGTGGGATTTGCAAAGCATCCAAGGTGAGGCAATGACACATGGAGGGAAGATGGGCAAGGCCACCAAAGGCGGGGAGACGGACGTGACGGTCCAAGACGTGGCGGCCCAAGTAGTGATGGCTCATTGCGAGACGACAGGATCAACAGACAAGATGGGTGAATACTACAAAGACAGAACAACACTACGGATCAAAGTTAGACACCCTGACACATACCGATTGGATCGGTTGAAGCGCAGCCTGATCGGCAAGTTTGTGTCTGAAGGGGCTTAGCCATGGATCGATCTGGTCCGATGTTGGGCCCGGGTAGCGTGGGGGCTAGACATGGTATCGGTCAAATTCCTGGTAGACGACCATTTTCTGTTTAGCTTCACCTCCCTGGAGGAACGAGAATAGATTCTTGTCGGGGGACCTTGGTTCTATGGGGCACGTGGGCTAGCTCTTGCGCCTTGGCACCCAAGGGTCCACTGGGACCCAAACCTATTTGATTGAGCATCGATTTGGGTGCAGCTACATGGCCTCCCCCTCGAATATTGGTTGACAGAGTTCCTCCACTCGCTCCCAACTCTATTCAGCGAGTTCATCAAGTTTGATCAGTACACTGAGGCTATGGAACACCTGAGTTTCGCTAGATTCTACGTATGGCGACTGTTGATATCAATGGAGCCGATTGAGGAGCTAGTCCTAGACACGAATCTTGGTAAAGAGAGGGTTAGGAGGCATTTTGAAAACCTACCAATGACACCATCCCAAACGAGGGACTCCATGAGGGGGCAAGATCTATCACCTGCCCCAAGGGAGGGGTGGCAGATTATGGGCAGAAAAGGCAAGGTCGTCACCATAAAACCATAGGTGCCTAAGGGGGAGACTTGACAAACATGAAGGGATCTCCTTCACAGGGAAAGATCCCCCATAGAAGGGATTCACAGTCAGTCTACCACTGCTGATCGACCACTCCCTGGTTCAGGGGGGACACAGAAAAAGGAAAAGGTAGACCCATGAGGGCAAGGATAGCAGGAAAAAGGAGGGGAAGCCTACTTGAATACTATGAGTAAGCCCTATTACCATGCACTGGTAGGGGTGGGGGCTCAGGGACCAAAATCCATCTAGATGCAGAAATACTAGATAGAGTTAGCATTGAAGCAAGTTGATTGTGGATCACCGTGCACCCTCGCTTGGGAGGAGGAGAGCCCCCACAGGGAAGACCTATCCCCACCACCAATCACCAACTGGATAAACACCAGTCGCAGTTCAGCGAGACCCAGCGATCCCCCCAAGGGGTAGACCACATCACACAGACAGGGAATGACGGTACCCCTTCTAATAGCCAAGGTGGGGTGACTAGATAAAAACACAAGCAGGCACAAGGTTACATAGTTGTTCATTGACCTAGGAGTGCAGCCCACACTCCAGGAGGTTTACCACAGACACATGTCTCCATGAAGATTCTTTCATGGAACTACAGGGGCCAGGGTACCCCATACAAACGACATACCCTACAATGTTTGGTACAAGACGAGCGATGTGATATCATATGCTTATAGGAGACGAAACTTCAGCAATCAGAAGCTCATGTGCTTTAATGGTTAAGGTGGCATAACCATCAGGTGCACAGTAGGGGCCACACAGGCAGTCTCACTGTACTCACTAGGTTAGACTCGTACACCCTGGACATCTCCGACTGGTGCATCACAGTGCACCTTCTGGGGCCAAATGTATGGGTTACCAATGTTTACGGTGCCCAGGGATGGAAAGAACACCTTCAGGAGCTCTCCTGGGTCGCAGGACTCGTCCCCAAGAAGGCTAACTGGTTACTACTTGGTGATTTCAACCAGAGGCTCTACCGCTGGGAGAAGACCAAGAACACCATGGTGGAGCCTGTAGGGGCATCCGAATTTCTCACGCAGCAACAGATGAACAACCTCACCGATTTGGAAATCGCAGGATGCAAGTACACCTGGAGCAATCACAGATAAGGAACAATGTGGGTTCAATCTCAGATTGACTAGGTGTGGGCCAGCCAGGCAAAGCTAGAGATTGAAAAATACATGTCTAGGCTAGCACTCGGATGGCCTCTGATCATCGGGCCATCCTCTACCAGCTAGACCGTGATGAGTTCCAGCGCCCCTACCCCTTCTGATTCAAATGCACCTGGCTAAATATGTTGTGGCTAGGAAAAATGGTTTAGGACATCTGGCAGGAGTATATGCCAGTGGTGGAACCACACGAATTCCTGAAAAAAGGGTTAGAGACCCTCAAAAGCCACATTAAAAATATTGGGATAGTAGAAAAATATAGTTTCAAAGGTTACAGAACATAGATCCAAGCCAAGTTACTGGCAACCCAGAAACAACAGGAGCAAGGGGCCTACCACACAGGTGAAGAACTCATCCTCCAGGCCAAGCTACAACTACTACACCACGAAGAGGAAGAATATTGGCATCAACGGGCCCATATGTAGTGGTTGAGGACAGGGGATCTACACAAGAAATTCTTTTTTGCAGCAGTGAAGGCGCATCGCAGGAACTACTAATGACCACTACAGCGATTACTACAAGATCCATCAAGGGCTGACAGACTTCTACAATACTGGCAATGGATTTGACAATGGTAGTCGACAGACCCAATTTCTATGCCAAAACAGAAAATTTTAAATCTAGCAGATAACTCATGCCTTATACAACCATTCTCTCGCCAAGAACTTCGGATCACGCTACATGAAATGCCAGCAGATAAGGCCCCGGGACCTGATGGCTGGCCCATTGAATTCTTTCGTAAATTCGAGGATGTCCTAGGGGCAAACCTGCTCAACTCTTTTAATAGCATGCTGGCATGGCATCAAGTACGTAAGGAAATTAATTTTTCCCATGTGGTACTTCTTCCCAAGATGGAGAATGCCACATCCCCAGGCTATTTTCGCCCCATCGGCGTTTGCAACGTGCTACTGCACCTATTTTCATGCATGCTCATGGCCAGGCTGCGGCCCCTAATGCCATGACTGGTGGGGAAGAATCAGGTGGCATTCATGAAGGTTCGGCATCTCCAGGACCAAGTCCTACTTCTCCAAGAAGTTCAACACTCCCTATGGGTCACAAAGCTCCCGGGCCTATGCATCAAACTTGACATAAGCAAGGCTTATGATTCTATGAGTTGGGCTACCCTGAGGACCGTGCTATACGCGAAAGGCTTTGATGAGGCCTTCGTAATGCTCTGCATGTAGCGGAGAGGGCGGTTTTCTCTTGATATCGAAGGGCAACTATGGGGTTTTCATGGGACAAGACACAGGCTACATCAAGGTGACCCCCTCTCCCCATTCCTGTTCCTGATGGTGATTGACCTCCTACAAACATACTGTGCTGATGAAGGGGTCCAGGGACTCAATATGGATGGAGTCCCATGCCTCACTGCCCATTATGCTGACGACAACATGATCTACACAAAGGGCCTTAGTGCCATAGGCTAGAGCACTCTTATGGGTGTTAAATCGCCTACAATGGGAAGTAGGACTAGCACCCAACACTGAGAAATCTGCACTATACTTCACACACACCCATGCCATGGTATGCTCAAAGATCATTCAAATCCTAGGAATCCTACCAGGGGGAGAAAAAGAAAAATATTTTGGCATCCCCATCCATAACTGGCATAGATTGCAAACCTGGAAGCCCCTCATTATGCAAATCCAGAAGTGCACGACTCACTGGATGAACAATTTCCTGTCCTGTAAAGGCAAAATCATGCTGGCCTTTACCATTTTGAGGGCCATGGAAAGGTTCGCTGCCTCCATGACAACTCCGCCAATGGAAGTCGCCACAAAAATTGACTCCATTATCCGCGACTTCATGTGGTCCGGTGGAGATGGAGGGAAGAAAATGCATCTGGTGGCATGGAAAAACACTACAAGGCCCTGTGTCACCAGAGGGGGGGGGGTTGGCATTCTCCCCTTCATGATGGAAGCAGCCTTAGGTAGACAAAGACTCCTCCTAAGACTAACTACAACAAATGAGGACCTCCCTCTCTGGGCACAAATCCTATGCCAGAAATATAGCCCATGGGTGGTAGCCAACTCCGATTCCCACACCTGGAGGAAACTCTGTACACATGCAAGATCTTTGGGCCATGAAGATGAGATCTCCCTACACCCCCAGTAGCTCCTCCAAAAATAGTACGCAATGGATCCGTGCTGGATGTGGCTGTGGAAGGGGGTTCTACTAGAGAAAATCAAAATGTTCGGGTGGCTGATCCTACACCATGCCCTCCCTATTTAGGCCTTGCTACAAACATGTGGCCTAAATATCAGCAACCATTGCCCTCTGTGCAACAGCCACGCAGAAACATTACAGGAATTCTTGCATGAGTGTCACGTAACTAGGCAACTATGGCAGACGATAGGCCTCCATTCCCCAGAATTTTCTGGTAATTTTCCAACATTGGAAGCACTTTGGATCCTATGGCGTGCCCGGAACAACTGCATCTTCAAAGGGGTGGCCCTCCCCAGCACGGCTATATTGGCAGGTAGGGTCTGAAAACTCTGAAACGAAATCAGTGTAGCTATGGACCATCTCGAATTGAGATACCAGCATCAACATCAGAAACGGGCGACCAGGACGGGAATGAACACCAATCTCACCCCACCTGTCAATCCCTAGGAACGAGATCAATGGCGAAAGAACCGGGTGGAGGAACTATCAAGGATAAGAGCTGATCCCAGCAACAACATGGGGGGACAACATTGGACCTCCCTTGCATAGCCACCAACCCTTCCACAGCTTTGGATTTCTGACCCATCCACAGCCCATCCAACGGGCATAGCCCAGTTCATCGCTGAAAACCGACGTCGCTTGGCGGCCGGACCTGGGCGGCCAGGTATCAGCATGCACCTTGTTAGTAAGAACGCATAGTCTAGAGAAACTTCCTTTGGAGGGTAGCCATGGGGGATGAGGAAGCTGGTATTTTCAAGATTATACACAAAAACTTCTACCTCAGAAGTTGGCTCATGAAATCTAGGCGCCGTAGGGGTGATCCTTGGAGTTTTTCCGATTGATTTCCCTTGCTGGGAGTGAGGTCAGCGACCTTGGCCTACGTTGTATAGCCCTTTTTTTGGAATATAAATTCTCTCGATCTTTTCTGAAAAGAGAAGAAGTCATAGTTATTCTTTTGCTACTAGAAAATAATTTTACACCAAAACTTTTAAATCACAAGGGGTTGAAGACAATTTCAAATACAAAGAATTGAAGTAGACAAAGTAAGTTGATCACCAAGTATGACTTCATTGATACTTGGTTGAAATTTATTACAAATTTTGGATATCCATTTCCAAGCATGCTAAGAAATAGGATGCTCAAAGAAAAACATGATAAAGTGAATCTTGACTTGTACAAAACGACATTGAGGAGAAACACTTTTCATATGTTTAAGATAGGTGTCAATAGGAAAACCTTGATGAATAAGATACCACAAAAAATATGAATTCTAAGAAACTTAGGATCTCTCCAAATATCTTTCATTTTCGTCATCCAAAAGTGTGATGATAATTGCATTTTTCAAGGCTTATTGGATTTGTTATGAATAAAATCATTCTTTGCAATAACCTTATAAGTAACTTTTGATGTAAAAGGAAAAAGATGTTTACCATCCTTCCAAAATATAAGGAAAAGTATCATATGAATTATTGTTAACTTTAAATAAATTTTTCAGGATTAAAAATTAAGTTTTTGTAAATTATTTTCCTATTTTTATTCAAAGAATAAAGGCTAGAAGATTTATTCTAGAAGTTTACAAAGTAAGTAACACAAACATGATATATATATAAGTGGATATACTTTATGTATATTAGAAAAACAATGTATCATGACATTATTACTTTTTTGCACTACCTTTCCCCATTGAGTTCACTATGTATTTGGGTTTTCTATTATTATTCAAATAGAAATTGATATTTAGCTTTTTTTTCCTTGTTTCTTCTATTTTTAACACTCTTCTTACACATTTTGGCTTTGGGAATGGATTTTTCTTTGCTTTGAACTTATATTTTGGATTTCTATGATCACATTATCAAAGTTTGTGCAATAGAAGACTTGAAGTAAATGAAACCTTTAAGTATTTTATTTCTAGACATAGATAATATAAAAATTCATATCTCTCAAATGGTAAATAATAAAACTTCATATGATCCATCATTAGAAAGCTTATAAAAAATCTAATAATTTGAAAAAAAAATAGCAAAATATTTCATAAAAGTTGTAGTCTAAGCTGATATTTTTTTTTTACTATTTAGATTTCCATTGTTGTTGATAGGAACAATTAAACATGAGATAAATAAATATTTCCAAATTTTTTCTTCAAGATTCTTAATTTTAACCTTTAGATAACTATGCAACACATACTCTGGATCATCATACTTTGAAAGAAATCATTCCCTCAATTTAGGTATTTGAACTAGACATTGAAGGAATTTTAATAAACACTTTGATAAATTATATTAAATTAGCATAAAATCATATATTTGATATCTTAAAAATATAAAATAGATGAAATAATATTCAAATAGATGATATACTTATTTTCTTAATACAATGATAAAAGGTTGAAATACTAATAGGTTAGAAATTTTGAGATCAATTGAAATAAATGAGACACATGATATGCTATTATAGATGAAATTTTATGCAATATTTAAATATAATGATAGGATCCAAGAGAATATTAGGAGAGAAATGTAAACATGGAGGTAAAGCAAATAAATTGCCTCATGAGGAGGTGCCAAAGAAGCACTCTTTACTTTACTCCATATGATGGAGGAGTTCCTAGGAGATTCTTAAGAAGTACTCTTAACTCTAATTCCAATGTTGGAGGAGTTCATAGGAGGCATTCATAGAGCACTTTTGACTCTACTCCAAGTGAAAGAGTTCCTTGATTTCTCTCATTCGATATCACGATTGGAACAAAATAGAAGTATGAAGGTGGAGATGCTTAAGAGCACACTCCATCTTTTGTGTAGTTTCCACCTCTCTCTTGACATAAGATGCCCACTTGATTATCTCTTTTTCTTTTCTCTTCTACCTTTTCTCTCTTGCAAAATAAATAGCCAAACATGGCCTTATATAGTTCTTGCAGCATGGTTAATATAACCTTCCTTATGATAGGTGACCTAGGTTAGGCCTTGGTTAGGTTAGGGTTAGGTGAGGGTAGATGATCCATGTGATCATACCAATTCACTACTTTGTACACATGGATGTGTAAGTTTGACTAGGTGACTCATGTGCTTATACGAACCCGCTACCTTGTGCACATGGATGTGCATATAATTTTCAACATAATTTTAGAAAATATAATTCCTAACCATGTAGACCTACATGAATACACAAGGTACATGACTTATGGACTTAGACACAAGACAAGAAGAGGTATATTAGGATCCTCTATTAACTTTGAAAGTTCTTTTTCTTTGCCATCTAATTCATGATCTTCATTTCAATTACTTACATCTTTACTAATCTCAATCTTTTGACCTTGTAGAAAACATAAAACACATAAGCACCCTAGATAATTTTTGTCAACATCAACGTGGATACAAATTTCTTTGAAGTGAAATGAAATCTTGCTATATTTTTTAAGTTTTTTTTATTATTTTGGACTTTTTTCTTTAGAAAATTTAATTGATGAGTTATCTTTACCTTTTCCAAGTACTTTTGAGTGGAATTAGTATAGAAAATTATGCGATGTGGGCATGTGTGGTTAAATAAGTTAAAGATTAAGTTTGAATAAATAGTTTTGTAGACTATTAAAATTTATCGTTATGTTTGTGGATTATGCATAAATAAATATGTGATGAATAGAATGATTTGAGACATGAAAAATTAGATATGATATTGAGATGATCAGCATAGTTTCGGTATTATGTATAATGAAAATAATTCTATTTTCGTGCTTCTAGGAGTTTCAATTATCACTTGTAGTAATTAAATAACTTCACCAATGTTAGTGCTAAGCCTAAATACAAAAGGAAAAGAGTTAGCATTAGGCTGGCAACTGGTTGTAAAACCTTACCAAATCTCATGGATGAGTTATTTTTAAGATTTTGTAGATGCTAGGGAATTCCCTATATGCGATGTAGGGCATGCAAATAAACAAAGATCTAAGTGTTCATATAGGTGAATGATGAAAGGAAAAGAAACTCACATAGTTGGTCCCTTTTTGTTGGGATAAGGCTAAGATGATGATGATGACTTACAGTAATTAAATATTACTATTTTTTATTATTAAATTATAAATACATATAACTTTGCTTGTAGGATTGGATTGAGGCAAAATTGGTGTCTTTGGAATCATCTTTTTACGTAATTTTCAATTTTAAAATTTATTTTCTCTTTTTGCATTTATCTTTTTAAAGGTTACATTAGTAATCATTTTTATGAAATTATATATAGTTCAAGAAGTACACTTCTAGCAAGAAATTTTATCATGTCATGATGTGGTATTTTCTTCATGAAGTGAGTGTGACTATTAGCCTTGGATATATGTGGTGATATTATATGTTTACATTGGAATGTATTGTGATTGTAACATGTAAGGGCTTAAGTTAGCTATACATATCTTTGCGATGACATTTGTGGTGGTTGTTGGGAGGTGGTGCTAGCATGAGGGTTTGGACCAATTAATGATAAGATACATTGGAGATCATTATGAATTAATCCTCACTAATAAGAATTAGTAAGGCTCCTATCTCAAGCCTCATCCTAAGAGTGGGGAAGCATAGATGTGTTCATCCCTCAACTGGTATGTGACATAGGTGTATACATTGATATAGCTAATCCTCCAGAAGGCTAGTGGTTATGATTCATGGGTTGATGAATCCTAGTACCAATTAGGTAAATAAAACACCTACATGTAAATGACGAATTATAAATACTCATGACAATATTTCACATGTTACACTAAGTCCATATATGCTAGCAACTACATGAGTTATCTATATATGTTAGTATAGTGACTTGTAAATCATAATAATGATAATATATCTTGTGATTGATCTATGAATGTGTAGTTTGTATGATGTTTGATGGTATGATATGGATCTAAATATATAAACATGATAGTTGAAATGCATGTGATGTAATGGATATATGATTTTTTATGCTTGGTAGTGATTATATCTATGACTGTGTATTATCTATCTATTCACTTTAGTAGGAATTATGTTAGTATTGTGTGTGATATTTTATGTGAATGTATTTCTTTGAGCATATTTGAGATTGACTATTGATAGAGGTTGCTTCATACCTCATTCCTCTCCTCTAGTATAGTACTTGTAGGCCATCTAGTAAGGTAAGTGTAAATGCTTCCCACATAGCTTTATACTAACTTGATTTAGTTATAGGTGGAGGGTGCAAGGGTTTAGGAGAGCACTGAGAGGATCAAGTAGAGAGTTGTCTATGAGGATTTATTGATGTATATCTTCATGTACAATTTTTTGTAGACTATTTATATTTTCATGATCATCACTGTACTCTATTTATATTATATTTTTATTTTTGTATATTGTAAGAGAAGTATAAACTTTTAGTTATCTAGAGAAATGCAATTTTATAAATTGATATGAATGCCTCAACTTTGGTTGACGTATATTTTTCTATAGTTTTATATTATGATATATATATATATATATATGGATCAAGTGATTTATTCTTAATGTATTTTCCATGAACTACTGGTTTTCTAGCTTGTCATGCTTCCATCATATTATTATTGGCAATCCTAGACATTACTTCATCCTAGCTAGGTGTTGTGGNATTAAATTAATTGATGGACTAATACTTGTAATTATTTTTAGTGTTTTTCTAAACATGTAATAAAATTGGTGGCTTTTCCTACCTTTGCATAAATCTATTTACTAAGAGCCTAAAGTATAGATCCTAGAGCATTAGCTATAATGATAATAAGAGAGGAAGATAAAATACATTATTATCAAATTAATCTTAAAGCATAATCACATTTGAGAAGGTTCCATATACATATAACTAAAGAGATAACTAATAAAAGCATATCAATATGATTTTCAAATGCATTATCTAATTGATTATGCCTGATAACATGTCTTAAGAAAGACTAATCAAGAATTTCATAAGCTTTAGTGGAATCAACCTTAAGAATAATAGCTTTCTATTTTATGAAAGAAGTCTAATGCATATCATTAACAATAGTAAGCATTATCTAAGATGTACATACCTTAAACAAAACCAATTTTCTCTTTAGTAATGTAATGTTTAGAAAAAGGTTTCAATTTATTTGCAATATCTATAGCAACAATTTTATTTATTATATTTAATAAAATAATTGAATTTCACCTAATTATGTTAGTAACATCTTCTATTTTAGGTAAGAGCTAGATAATGCTATTATTAATAGCTCTGTCAAAATAGCCTTTATGAAGAACCTTATTATACACATTTTAAATAATATCTTGAAGAGTGTGCCAAAAAAATTTTAAAATTCTATAAGAAGATAATCCATTTTAATACTTTGTTATTATGAATTTATTGTAGATCCTTGAAGAGATCATCCTTAAAAATAAGTTGCATCACAAAATATAAAACAATTAAAAGGAATAATGACTTCCAAAAAATATTTTCTGCAACTAGATTAATATCTTTCTTACTAAAGATTTAAGAATAATATTCTAAAAAAGGCCTATAAAATATCATTTTTAGAGTTAAATAGATGGTTAGAAACCTAAATGGCCTATAATCAAGGGTGTTTTGTCTTCCTTTTGTTGGTACAATAATTAACCATTAACATAAAACAACTTTAATCATATAATTATGAGCTTAATTTTTCTCATGTTCCCACTAAAGATATGGAAGTTTTGATCAATTTTCAAAGAATGTTCAAAAGATATATTACTTTGAACTTGAACTTTTGGGATGGTAATTTTCACTATTTATAGATCTTCTCTTTTGAATGGAGTATTACCACAAGGAACAAACTAGAATTTAAGCTATCAAAGATTCATTAAGATGAGTCCCTACTCAAAAATTATGGAAAAAGATTTAACAAAGGCATAGAGCATTTTAAGGTCTATAGAACAAAATTCCTAAAGTAAAGAAAATTATTCTAAGGATTTTCGATTAGTTATCAAAAAGTTAGAGTTTTCATGCTAAATAAGGTGCTAACAAATTAATTAATTGGACATAAAAAACAAATCTTATACTAATTAGGACTCAAATTCATTTTTCATTAACTGAAAGTAAGCTGAACTCATCTAAAGTAGAATCATAGAGCTTAGGAACCAACTTCATGGTAATAGACATTAGAACAAATAGTTAAGTAATGACAAAAACCCTTATTTTAAAGAAAAGGAGCTTAGTTAGAAAAGGGTTTTTTGCCACATTAGCTAGTTAAGTAGATGATTTGCTTTAGTGATGGATGAAATAAAGTATCTTTCCTAACTTAGCTCTATAAATCATAAGTGGCCTTAAAAAGAGGAGCCTTGATATGTTCTACAATGTAAGCATGATGAGAAGTTAGTAGAGAATAGTTTTTCCTCAACAAAATAGTTCTGCCTAGTTAGCTCAAAGAGTAAATTTTTAATCCTCTTATAAGGTAGAAAAGAAGCTTCATGAAATGATCTACCAACCATGTTCATGGTTGTATGAAGAAAGCTCATAAATTTGAAAAACAACTCTACCAAATCATCTATAGAGGAGGTTCATAGAGATAAAAATAGATCTACAAAGAGTGCTTTGTTGGATTCTACCATGTTGAATTTGAAGCTTAGAGTATTTTTGAAGAGTCAAATTCTACTTCATGAAGGAGCTTATTTTTTATTCTACCATGAAAACTTGTTGATGTGGCTCATAGAACCACAAATCAACTCTACAAAGGGATTCTACTTGATTTAGTACTTTATCTATTCCATGTGACATGTAGGCTTTTTTTGGAAAAGTTTGTACATTAAAATGTATCTCTATGAGAAGAGTTCAGAATAGTTCTACATACTTAAGAAAGAAGTTTTCTTTTTTAGAGATAAAATATGTACCACATCAACGTTATGCCATGTAAGCTCCTAGAGCCAATTCGCAGAGCCCAAAAGTGGTTCTACAAAAGAGATATACCATGTCAACACTATAGAGTAGGTTCATGAAGTTGAAGTTTAGGTCTACAAAAAGGCATAAAATCTATTCTAACACATTAGCTCATAAGGAAGGTTTGTGAATCTTAAAAATAGTTTTACAAAGTAGCTCTTTCATGTAAGCTCTCAAGTTAAGCATACTTGTAGAACTAAAATCTATTTCCACAAAGAAGCTCTACAAACCACATCATTATTCTACCATGTTAGTTGTTTGCAGAGAGTGATGCTTTTAAATCCAACATTTAGATCTACAAACAAAGCAAAATGTTATCTTTAACACATCAACTTGTAGATGGAGTTTGTACAATCAAATTTCTATTATACAAGTAAGCTCTACAACATTACCATATGCCACATCATCACTATGCCATGTCAATTCATATATGAAGTTTGTAAAATCAAATTTTTGTTCTACAAACAAGCTCTACAGTATCAACACTACCACATCAACATATGTCTTGTCAACAAGTAGATGAAGCTCCTTTTCATGTAGATCAATGTTATTTCATCTACCATGTTAGCATTGTTGAAAGGAAAACTCATAAAGCTAGAAGATGGTTCTACAAGTGAGATTTCAAGTAGTTCTACAAGACACATTAGCTTGTAGAGGAGCTTTATAGAACTAAAAAATGATTGTATGATATAGCTCTACCATGTCATCTCTACACCATTCTAGCTCATAGAAGAGGTTAATAATGCTAAAAAATGATTGTAAAAAGTGGTTCTACTATGTTAGCTTTCATGAGGCTTAAAAGTGATTCCACCAATTGCTCTATCTTGTAAGCTATAGAGTTAGCTTATATTCATAAAGGTGAGATCAAATTTTATGAAGAAACTCTACGAACCATGTCATCATCTTCAGTGACAGCTCCTTTGTAAAATGACATTAGACCATTTTGTAAAATGAGCTTGAACAACTCAAAAATGGTCTAATGTCATTAAAAAATCTCCCCTAACATTCCAATAGAGACAATTTAATGTAAATGTGTAGATGAGAAGAATCTCCCTCTATAACTAAAGGTTCAAAAGAGTTCTTCAATTAAAAACTATTTACTAGAAGATGATCAGTACATGATGTTTTTTTAAGGGAATTGGTATTAATTTTTTATTACTTGCAAAGTTTGTTATCTTTTGAAGAATTACTAAAAAAAGAATTATCTTGTGTGACTAAGACATAAAATTTCTAGATGACTTGCTCCCAACCACAAATATTATTGCTAGGAGTTCCTTAGTTTTAAGATTTTTCTAGAGATGAAACATTGGTAGTCTTAATGTTCATATCTTGAGTAACTTCTTTTTTTGAAATTGAAAGAAAAATTATGTTTTTCTCAAAGTTAAATTCAATAGTATTAGCCTCTTATTCTATAATTTTTCCTTTTTTATTTAGCTTCTCTAGTCATCTATTTACCTAAAATTCACTCAACATCAACCTTAGCCCAACTTATGACATTAAGCTCTTCTATGATTGGGATTAAGATAGAAAAAACATTAATTTAAGAGTATAAGATATGAATTTTTTTTTTGAAAAAAAAAATGATTTGTTATTTAGGTTAAGGTTGTTCACTTTTTTGGACAAACACTTTTATATGATATGATATTTATTTATATTTTCCCTCAGATGCACGTGTCTTTTTTTAGTGAATTTTTTTCTTATAAAATTATCAATTTTTGTTGATTTAAACATGATTTTGTAATTTGGATAGAATTTTAATATTTTTCTACTCAATTTTCAGCTTTTTTCTTGCATTAAATTCTACATTTCATCATCATCCTAGTTTTTTTCCAAATAAAATGGAGTTAACCACATTGAATTATGAATTTGCTAATATTAATTGGAATAAATGTTTGATCATTTTACACAACTTACAACCTATGTTGACATTTTCTTAGACTAATTCCATTAAGTACAAAGTTTGTGAGCATATTGATTGGTCTATGATTGTAACACTCCATTCTTGAATATCATGGTAAATATCAAATATATGTAACATTCGACATTATGTATAAAGAATTACAAGAATTACATCATTTCTTACAAAGTAACACCATCTTTATTATAAAATGAATTTATTTTGGATATGGAAACATGACAAACTATTTTCCTTAGCTTTTGTTCAGCCTCAAATAAGTTTGTATTAATGATGTTTCTTTATATTGTAGTGCTTCCTTCATGGTCTATGCTCCAATTCTTTCATTTCTTCTTTTGAAATGAGGTTGAATATTTTAATGTTCTCCCATGTATTTTAGGAATAAAGCTATATGTGAGAAGAGTATTTGGCAAAATAAATCTTAATTTATCAATACTTACCTCAATCTCTAGGTAATGACAGGAGGTGAATTAAAGGTCTAATAGCCACTAATCATGAGTCCAAACTAGGGTCATACAACATACAACTCATATCTCTAGTTATCAAGGTGAAGGTAGGAAAAATCCCATTTTATATTTCTATCACCTTAAATATTTTGATGGACCTAATTTAGAACATAAAATATATAATTAAATAGAAATATAAGAAAATAATAATTAGAAGTAAATTTAAGAAACTCCTTG
>MNCI01017303.1:801548-821196 GCA_015680685.1 Gnetum montanum
AGGATTTGATAGGAGATGTCCTACTTGTAGAGGAAACCTCTCATCCAGGAGGTAAATGACCTATTTTCCCAAGAGACAAATCTATGGAGACATCTACCTCAAATAGGAAACATCTATGGTAATATGTCGTTACCTAGGAAAAGATATCTCACATCCACTAGAGATGTTTTGCAAAACCAAGAGATGTCTCTTCTAAATGCTAAAATTTACAAAATGATGTCTTACGACTAAGGAAAGTTCTAAGTTAGCAACTCCAAGTTTGAAAATAGCTAAAAAATATGAGAAAATAATGGAAATAGTTAGGAATCTCCAAATTTAGCATGAGTAAATATTTCTAGAATTCTTATGTTCAATCTTCAATAAAAATTATGTGTTCTGTATTTTTGTGGCATGAGATGAGTTGAGCACATAAGATGTTATTGTGAGAGACTACATAAGTTTGTATGCATCTATATGATCAATTGTATGTTTAACCATTGAAGCTCTTATTGTGTGATGTATCTCATTTTTTCCTTTATGAGAGAGATTTCATTCAATTATTTATTTCATTAAGGACAATCATTAAATGGTTATAGAGCCTCATGTTATATGATCTTGTTAACTGTGTGAGTATATTTTTCTAGATTTTGGAATCATTAATTTGTAATCTTATTTACATTAAACTAAGATAGCTATTTTTATCTAGATTTAGTAGGTTTTTGAAGAGTTAGAACAAACAGAGTGATCCTACTCCAACGTTGTTGGTATTAGAGTAATAGGTTAATTGTTGTTCGAAATTTGATGATGGATATTTATATCAATTTTAAATGGTACCTAAGAAGAAATAGGTTTAATCCTTAAATAGAGACATGGAGAGCATGAAATCTACTTTTCAACTAATGGTTACTTGATTGGATGAGATAAATTCAAAGGTAGATAGGAATGTAGGTCTAAGCCATATTTAGAATCATAGAGATGATAAGCATTCATGTTCAAATGGTGATAAGGAAGTTTCTTAGCCTAGTGGAGGGAAAAATGATGATGAGCAAGAACGTTCTAGCCATGAAAGTGTAGGAATCCATTATCCAAAGATTGTAATGGGAGGGAATCCAATTTCTGATGGTAAGCTTAATGATGAAAATAAGGTTTACTATGGTATTTCAAAATGCTACTAGACTTATGTATGTGGAACTAAAGACTTTCAATGATGTAGATGGAACTAAGGATTTTACAAGTTGGCTAAAGGTACATGAAAAATATTTTAAGTTGGAAGAGATACCAAATCAATTAAGGGTACTAATTGTTGAATTGATTTTAGAAGGTATGTCTTGAACTTGGTGAAAAAAAGTGTTTCAAAGTTATAAGAGGAAAAATGGAAAACCTATTAGAGATTAGAATTTCATGAGTTATACATTGAGAAGGAAATTTGAACAATCTTTGTAGAGGCAATAAATGATCATAAAGTTGAAATTCCTAATGTAATAAGATAAATATATCAAGAAGATTTACGTTAATTTTTTGAACTATTCCATCAAGATAAGATAAATTGGTAGGAGCATGAATAAGCTTCAATCTTTTTGAAAGGTCTCAAAATGACATATCACAAGGAGTGATCATTTTATGAGCCAAAAACTCTTATTGAGGCCTATGATTTGGCATTCAAGATAAAGAATAAATGTAATGGATTTGAAAGTTGGAGCAAATAAAATTCTAAGGGAAAGAACAAAGAATCCAAATCAAAGAAGAAATATAAGTCCAAATCTAAAGATAAGGATAATGGCCAAGATAAGAAGCAAGATAAGGATCATGAGAAGGGTAAACCCAAGAATGACCAAGGTAAGGAAGATAAGGGTTAAAAAAAACTCATTCAAGATTTTGTACTTTAAATGTAAAGAATGAAGATACAAGCAATGGGAATGTCCACTTTAGAAAATAGCTAAGATCAAAGATGTATAAACCATGGAAGTGGAGGAGGCATAAAGCTCCACTCTTCAAAGAGGTTATTATAATGCTTCTAAAATTTAGCAAGTTTTTAAATTTAATTAGTTTGCATTCATAGGTAATGCAAACAAAGAAGACCATCCTATAAGAAAATTATTATTTCAAATTAATGCTAGATATTTTGATTAGTGGGGAATCCATTCATATTTTGATTGATGAGAGATCCCAAAAAAATGTTATTTCATCTAGAAAAGTTTCTAGATTGGGTTTAGTAACTAATCCTTTTCCTAAACCCTACAAGGTACATTGGTTATTAAGATAATTCTCTCAAGAGGTGAGAGAAAGAAATGTGTTTTAAATTTTAAAATAAGAAGTTTTCATCATGT
This sequence comes from Gnetum montanum, assembly GCA_015680685.1. Taxonomy (NCBI): domain Eukaryota; kingdom Viridiplantae; phylum Streptophyta; class Gnetopsida; order Gnetales; family Gnetaceae; genus Gnetum; species Gnetum montanum. The sequence continues at coordinate 803,855 of MNCI01017303.1, forward strand.
GAAACTAATCGATTATGCTGATGTAATTCTTTGAAAGCATTAGAATTTTAATAATGGAACTTAGTTTGGTGAAGCAAGAAATGTATGGAGTGTAGCTAAACTTGATGGAATCCATGATTTGATTTCTATGAAAAATAAATAAGTGAGGAAACAAAGCTTACCTAATGATTTCTTAAATTATTCTAGGACAAAGTGAACACATTAAGGAACATGATTGATGAATCACGTGAACCCATTGATGGAATCTAGTTAATGTAGTTTTTGCCACATTGATAAGTACCTATTGACATGGCATCCTATTTTCACCTATAAATGTGCACCTACCCATTGCATTCATGGTAATCTTTCTTTAGTTGTAGCGAAGATCTTTCAATTTTTCCTTTTAAAAGTTAGAATATTTTTTTGTGTGCCAACAATAGGAGTCAAAGAAGTATAGATATTATTGTTCAAGCATTGATGTACTTGAGCACCTCAATGTGAATGGTAATAAAGATGAGCTTTGATGATCAAACCTTGTAGCACTTACTATTCATGCATTTTACTTTAACATTTATAAGTAATTAATTAATATTTATTAAATAGTGAACATAAGTACAACCACTTTGAGCATACTTTTAATTCTTGATAATTCCAGTAGCACCTAATGTTTGGTAACCCAGTAGCACTATAATGTGTTTAGGATGTGTACAAAAGTGGGAATAGATTCTTATGTTAGGATTAGATAAATATTAGCTATTTATTAGATTAATTAAGCATTTAATTACTTTATTCTTATTCTTAAGTAACTTAAACCATAAAAGATAAAATGATAAAAAGTAGATGCCTCAGTTACACTTAACCATACACTTGTACTTCACAGGTGGAACTGAGAAGACAATGATTGCAACACTTAGATTCAACTCCTAGAACCTAGTGTACTAAGAGAGCTAAAGTATACAGAATTTAATTAGATTACATAGTGAATGCTAGTGATTCGTATGGTTGGGTATTGGGTATACTCTCTTCTCATCATTGGCACTATTATCGAGGACTTTAGTTAGCTATGTGTGCTATCTAGGACTTAGTGAAATTATTTAAATCATTGTGACAAACCCATCAAAGCTAAATCATTCAACTAACAAAGTATAGTACAAGCATACTATTTTTCTTAAATAACTAAAATAACTTTTTCTCATAGGGATGATTCTCCACCATGGTTCAAAAATATATCCAATCAACAAAGGAACGAACAGTCAAATTAGCTAGTGTTCTAACAATGCAGGGTGATATATAATCATACTTATAATTATGTGCTAGACTTCATCTTCATCCTACATTAGGATGAACAATTATGGTAGAGGAACATGAAGGGAAACATTATGTTGTTTCTTAGTCAATCATTTCCTGTGATGCTGCATCAGGCTCTTATGAGGTTGGGCATCTAGGGGCTAAATGCTAAATACATTATATAGGACCAAAACTATTAGGATTACCATCCCACTAAGGCATAACACAAAAGAGATCGGTAACAATAGAGGTGATATGAAGCTTTAAAGGGAAAACGGTTTAATAAACCCTTGTTCTTGTTGGGCCAAAAAGACAATGAAGATCTCTTTTTTGGGCATTATCAATTTATTGACCATTATCCCCTTGGTTTTGATGAAGGGGGCCTGAACTAGATTTTATAGTCCACTATAAATAATCTTGGTTTAGGCAAGAATGAGTCCCATGATCATGGGGGATCCAAAGGTGGGAGTCATGGTAGGGATGAGGATAAGCATCATGATAATGATCGTGGTTGTGAACACAAAAGAGGGGTTGGCAAGAATTGTGGTACTACTAGTCCTTCTTCCTCTTCACATTTGATATGCTCTTCTTCCTCCTCTAGCTCTGACTAAAGCCACAAAGGATGTGACCGTGATGAAGGTGACCAATAGGAAGGAGATGATCATAGGGCCCATTGGACTACTCAAGACCAAGGGCATGGGCAATCACAAAAGGTCTTCCATCATAAAAGAAGGGACAATAGAGGACATCATAGGCATCATGGTCATCATAGAGGCCATGACTATGATAAGCCTTTACTTGTAACTTGAAATCTACTCAACATTGTAGAGGTAGTGATAATTCCAACAATGCATGTAAAATATTTCAAAATCAAATAGTTGGATATGAACAATATTCACAAGTTCAAAAGTGATGACAACTTAGATCCATAGAACCATCTTCAAGCCTTTCATGATGCATATTCCCTACATAATCTGAAGAATAAATGGCAAAAATTAAAGTTGTTCCTAAGAACACTCATCAAAGAAGTTGAAAGTTGGTCCTATTCCTTGGAGTCAAAATTAATCCGTAGATGGAGTACAATTCTTAAACTCTTCAATGAAAACTATGAAACGTACTCCAACGTGTCTAACCTAAGCACAAAAATCCAAGGTTAGAAATAAGGAACAAATGAACCTTTGGACATAGCCATGAACATGTACTATTCTCTCTTACATTGATGTCCTGGTCATGATTATTCGCAAAGGGATTAGCTCCACCATATCATAAATGGGGTCTAAATAGAAATAAGGAGAACTCTTAGGGTTCATGCCCAAGGAGAACTTTAGAATTAAGGGCCCATTAGATTCAAAGTTTGATAAAGTAAGGTTCCAAAGAAGGAGGGTTGAGAGAAAGAGAAAGTGCAAAGGAGTATAATCAAGATTCTTCTATGATAAAAAGGGAGGCATAGTTCTATGAGAATGAGGAGGAGGCACCACTTGATGAGGTGGTGCAATGAAATACCTTGCCAATTCAAAATTTTGTTTCTAAAATTTTGATCAAGATAGATAAAATATGGGACTCTTTGAATGAAAAATTCCAAACCACTCTAAAAATAGTAAAGGAATCCTAAGAGCAAAGTAGTGATCATGATCATAGGAGAAAGAAGGAAGCTAAATCTATCCACCAAAGGGATAAGGATAAGGCTACTGTAGTAGAGAAGGTTGTGGAGTCTGAAGTAGATGAAGATGATGGATGTGACATCTACCAATAAGAACATCCTAAGGGATGTTTTCCTAGTCACACTTGTAGGAGTTAGGGGATATGCTTTAAATCCTAGATTGGTAAGAAGGCAAGCATCCAAAATATTATCTTATTCTCAAGGCAACCCCAGGAACTTCCAGTAACAACAAGCCTACTATTTGAGTGGAGTTCCACTACAAAATTATGAGTAGCATCATCAATGGTAGCATCCACAATCATGGGGGATGCCACCATCAAGGTAGTAGTACTGATACTAGCACCCTAATGCATATAGGTACTAACTTTAGTAGCCTATTTATCCACATGACTCTTCCAATCACTATTCATTTTAGCATCACTACTACCCTCCTAAATACTACAAAGCCCAATCTTCAAGAGGGGAATCCCCATTTCCTCACTACCCTTCTCATCCTTCTACACATGTCCCTCTACCCTTAACTTAATTACCATGTTCTCCATCAATGTAAGGTGAAATTCTAGCATAGCTACAACAACATAACACCACTAGGGTTATTTGCCTCCTTAGCTGAGTGGTTTTGAAAAGAAATCCCAAAAAAGAATCATTCTTTTGAACCAAAAATCCTATAAATATTTCATAAACATATGTAGTTGATCAACCTACTTCTTCCTAATCCTCTGCATCTAGATCATTCAAGTCCCCTTCCAGCCAAATACCTTCTAATGTGCATACCATCATGTTAGCCCATGTAGTAACTAATTAGATTAATGTTGATCAGCTTCCCAAGAAGAGATTTGATCCTAGGAGTCCCCTTATTTACATATAAATAAGGCTTTTCTAGACATAGATTTTGTTGTAAATCTAATTTCTCATGAGATGTACAAAGCTTGAAATTTTCCTCCAATTAAGAAAAGTAACATTCATCTTAAGTTGGTAGACTAGTTCATTACTATTCCTTTAGGACTAATGGAGGACATTGTGACCACCATGTGTGGGTGGTCCTATCCTACTAACTTCCTAGTGATCCATGTTGATAATTACAAGAGGGACTTCCCAATTATCATGGGAAGGGATTGGTTAAACACCATTAATGCATAGTTGGGAATTAGAGACCTCTTCTTGAAGATTTGCAAGGAAAATGCATTCCAAAAAATAGAGAAGAAGAGAGTTCCATGCACATGTACATTGATACAAGGTGTAACTACATGCAAAATCTTTGGTTCATATCTGATCCATAAAAAGTACATCCATCATAGAATGCAAGAAGTGTGCAGATGTGTTTAAAATTCAAAGGTACCTATACACAGTAGCCACAAAATAGGAGGACACCCCATGGCTAACAACTAATCTTGATAATAACTCAACAATTTGCATGAAATCAACTAAGAGCCTGACAAATGCCAATGTTAAAGGCATGGATGGACTAGAGTGAGTTCATCACCAACTCTTTGATGATGAACCTAATGACACAAATTTGGAAGAGTTGGAAATCCCTGAAAATTTCAAATAAGAGCCCCTAGAGTTAAAAACTCTATCTACAGGCATGGACTATGCTCCTCTAAACAATGGAAAGATAGTGATAATTAATGCCAAACTAGCTCCTTAACAAAAAGAGGAGTTGTTAAAGGTCATCAACAAATGGCCAACAACCTTTACTTGGTCATATCCTAAACTCACTGGGATTGATCCTAGGATATGATAGCATTTCATCTATATAAAGCCTTTCATAAGTTGAATTCCAAACTAAAGAAAATCATTAAAGAGGAGATTGAACAACTCCTTAAGATGGGGTTCATCTATACTGTTGTGGATAGCAAGTGGGTTAGCCCACTTGTGATAGTTCCAAACAAATCTAGTAAGTGGAGGGTTTGTATTGACATTAAGCTATTAAACATGGAGACATACAAAGATCATTTTTTATTGCCATTTTTGGACCAAGTATTGGATACCATTTCTAGGAATTTCTTTTATAGCTTTCTAGATGGTTATAGTGGTTATAACCAAATTTAGATTCAACATTTCTATTAGGCCAAAACCACATTCACAAGTTCCTAGGGGACCTTTGCTTATTGAAAGATGTCATTTGATCTATTAAATGCACCTATAACCTTTCAATACCTTGTCATGAGCATCTTTTAATAGAATATTGGTAGCTTGGTAGAAGTCTTCATTGATGACTTCTCCACCTATGGCACTACATTCAAGCAAGTCTTAGACCATCTTAAGAAAATACTAAAAAGAAGTGTTGAGACCAATTGTTAGCTCAATTAGAAAAAGATCCATTTAATTGTCCCGGAGTGCATTATCTTGGGGCATAGAATATCATAATTAGGGATTGAGGTGGACCCTGAAACAAATAAGGGTCATCCAAGGAATTACTCACAAATCAAAAAGTGTTAAATATGTCCAATCATTCCTTGGGCATAGTGGAAACTATCAACACTTCATAAAGAATTTCTCTAAGATCATCAAACCATTGTTGGAGCTTACAAAGAAGGATGCTCCATTCATCTAGACTAAGGAATGTAAAAATGCATTCCAACAACTCAAGAAAAATCTCATAGAAACTCATATTCTACTGGCACTTGATTGGTCTAGACCTTTCCACATCATGATGGATGCAAAAAATTATGCTTTGGAAGCTGTGCTCATAGAGTTGGATGATTAGAAATGTTCTTACTACATCCATTGCACAAGCTAAATAATTGTGAATACACAGATGAATTACACTACAATAAAAAAAGAATTAATGGTGGTGGTGTATGCCTTGGAGAAATTTAGGCACCATGTGCTTGTGTATAAGGTGTTTGTGCACATAGATCGTATTGTAATTTAGTTCCTAATCAACAAACTAATGATGAGCCCCTATGTCATATAGTGGCTTGTGATCTTGCAAGAATTCAAACTCATAATGGTAGATCAAAAGGAAACTAAGATTATGGTTGCTGACCACTTATCTCAGTTCCACTTTTTGATCAATTACTAGATGAACTCTTCTTTGCTAGTGCTATAAATGAACATGTGCCCACTAAACCTAACTAGTACAATGGCATTGTTACATATCTTCTTACTTAGGAGATGCCATAAGAGTTGGACCACATGAAGTAACAATATTTTCTTCATTAGGTGTAATGCTTCATGGAAATTAACGAATACCTTTACAAGGTATGTACCAATGGCCTAGTTTGTTAGTGTGTCCCTAATGTTGATTAGCTACATGTTCTCCAGGACACTCATGAGGGTCCTTGTGGGGGCCACTATGCTAGGAGATGCATAGTCATTAAGATCCTAATGGTAGGGTATTATTGGCCAACACTATTTAAAGATGCTCACCAATTCATCCACTCCTATGAATGCTACCAATGTGATGGTGAAATGATTGCTTAAATGAAGGGACCTTAATAGTGGATCCAACGACTAGAACCCTTTGACATTTGTAGCATTAACTTCATGGGCCCCATCACATCCATGTCATATGGAAAGGTGTTCATCATAGTCATTATATACTATGTATGAAATGGAAAAAAGTACTAGTTTTCATCAATTTTACATCTTCTACAATTGCTCTATTTGTATAACAAAATGTTGTAAAAAGGTTTGGGATGTTATGTACACTAATTTTTGATAATGGTACTCACTTTACAAGCACCACCTTTCAAAAAATCATGTAAATCTTAGTGGTATAGCATAAATTAACAACATTCTACAACCCTCAAACCAATGGCCAAGCTGAGGTTATAAATAGGGAGATCATTAAGATCTTAACAAAAACAATTAGCAAATATATGAGAGACTATAGCACTAAGCTTAATGATGCCCTTTGGGCCTATTGCTCAATATGGAAACTTCCTATAGGCTATTCTTCCTATGAGCTAGTGTATGAAAAATTGCCAACTTTTCCTATTCAGTTTGAGATTCATATAGTTTTAACAACTTGTGAGCTTGACCTTGACCTTAGTCTAGCATAGAAAAAAATATTGATCAACCTTAACATGCTAGATGAAAATTGATTTGTGTCCCTATCCTAAAATTAAGTGCACAAACCATTCAACAAGCAACACCATGTCCTCAAAATAGGAAGATAAAATTTCAACTAGAGGATAAGGTCCTTTAGTAGAATCCCACACGTGCCACAACAAACTAAGTTTCAAAAATTATGGGAAGAATCTTACATATTCTATGAAACCTGTCCTTCTAGGGCCATGTTGATTTACAAACCTAAAAGTTTAAATAAGAAACTACAAGTCAACACACAACAAATTAAACCTTGCAATGAGCCTAAGAGAGCCAATGACTGCAACACCTCCTTGAATGGACAACTAGGCTTCATATTACAGATCTTCTCCTTTAAACTTAGTCATTGGGGAGATGTCCATCCATACTAATTAATCAAAGTGACTCCTCATTTTTTACAAATTTCTTATTTTACACTTTTAACATCCTTTTTGTTTTATATCATCTTTAGTATGTTTTTTCTTTTTTGAATATTTTTCAATTTATTTTATATTTTACTTTATTTTGGTTTTTATTTTTCTAATGTTTTCCTTTATTTTCCTTCATTTGCAATTGGACACAATGATGTTGTAGCTGCTATTGATGGTGGCTTGTATTTCATGTTTTTGAATGCTAATGTCTAGCTTCTATCTTTAAATTTTGATGATTGATAACTAAGACATGGTTTGTTTCTCATGGAATGGGTAGTGATTCCACATCATCCACCCATCCATAAAATTCTATGATGTTCCTTGTTTTGGAAATATGGGATCCTTTTCTTAATAAGAACTTTAAAAAACTTGTGACCTTAGTAGTTTCCAAATTTGAAAAGGATTGAATGGATTGACAAGGATGTGACTACATGGAAATTTGATGCTCTCTATGCTTACATAATCTCTTTAGTTCATGAGTGTTTTCATGGATTTCTTATTATTTTGCTATTGACCAATATTACGAAGCTAAAATATTTTCATGGTATGGTTTCCATCTAAAAATCATAAAAATATAAAATTTAAAAAAATAAAAAAAATGTTGGAAATTCAAAGCACACCCATTAGACTCAATAATAGGTTACAAGAACTTATTATGGAACTAGAGATACATATTACTCATGCCTGAAGATCCCCTCTAACTAAGGCTCTTTCTCACTTCCTAATTCTCTTTTCTTCTCTTTTAGAAATGGTGATTGATTTGTGGGAGCATTTGTGTGTCTTAAGGGGATGGACTTGTCTCAGATTATTTATGTGAAGTCACTAGAAGTGGTTGGTTTTGATCTAGACTAAGGATGGACATTATTGGTTCATCTTAAACATAAAATCCACAAGGGACTGCATGTGACCACAATATAGAACTCCATTCCACTCTCCTCATCATCCACTAATGTTGTCCATTTTTCACCTCACTACCAATTTTTCATGTTTTTTTTAATGTCTCATTTTGATGTGTTGAAATTCTTAAGTATATTCTTTTGGGATTCTATCCTTAACTTTCCATAACCATTAATCAACTGTGAGGTCCAAGGACTCCTTGGTTTGAAGATATGCAAGGGAAAAAAGGGGCATGAGCCTACTATGGGAAGGACCCACTTGCATTTCTATTGGTTGGACTAGGTAAGTTCTTTATCCTTATGCATTTTTGCATTCAATTCCTCTGCATTCTCCATTGGTTGCATCCAGCTATGTGCTCTTTAATGGCTTTCTCCAACAACATTCATTATCCAAACCTAAAACTCTGATTTTGTGCATACTCTAGCCCTCTTCCTCTATTTCATCATGTTCTTGACAATTTGGGATCTCCGACATCATCAATTTCATGTTTAAACTCCTTCATTTCATCATTATTTTTAAAGTGAAAAATTTTGGTTGCAGGTCCCATCAATGGGATCCTGTCTATAGAGCCTACCACATCAAGGTGATCTTATTGATGTAGCATAAAAATCATATAAATAGGTAACCACACATAGCATTTTTTCACATTTACTCATAAATAAGGGAGGATTTTTTGAATTTTTTAGAACCTAGAACCTTCCAGAGCCCATAACTTTCAAATTGTTTGTCTAATTACCCTCATTCTTTAGTCCTATAGCTACCTAAGGTAAGCTCTTTATCATGGGGCCCACAAATCTTAAGTTTTTGACAAAATTTTTTTAAAAATTTTTCTAACCCCCACAAAGGTTTAACTAATAAGCTAATATTAAAATCATTAACTTATGAAAGTTAAACCCTTCCAACAAACTCTAGTCACCTTCTTAATCAAATAATATTAAAACAATCAATCTGCCATGGTCATAACTTAGTTAAAGTGTAATTTCCAAATGAGATAAGATACCTAACGGTTATAAGTTACATATCACATGCTAATCCTTAGTTCTATTTTAACCATAGGTGGCATCAAAAGGAGAGCACCCATAAGAGGAATGTCCATCCCAACCAAGGAACAAATAGCTAATAATTGAAAGGGGACAAGAACAGCCATAGTAGCAAGCAACAAAATCTCATGCAATGGGCCTCTTTAAAAGGAACCCAAAGTCGAATCTATCTAATAGATTCCCAAAGGAGCTATGATAGAATAGTTTCACTAAGATGAGGCACTATATCCAATACTTAACCTTGAGGTCATCCTAACAAAGGCCTACCTCAAGAAAAATGCATCCAAGGAGGTTTAGAAATTTTTTCTTCAAGAGGTAAACTTTGGGCACTTTTGGAGTTTGCTTCTCTTGAATTCAAAGCTCAATTGTAGATCTCTCCCATGTGGCCTATCATCACTTCTAATATGGAGTCATATATGGGACAGATATACCTTTTCTAGAACAATTGGTAGGCTAATTCCATGGTTAAAATCAAGGACATATCTATGTCATACTTGGTGAAATTTATCTCTGAGACCCTTGGGTTTCTTGAAACTAGGACCACTTTTGCAAAAATTTTAACATAGGCAGATCTAGGCATCAAGAAATAATGGACATATTAGTGCTATGGAGTGGACTACAAGGAGGTGTGCTTACCATGGTAGAATGTCCATATTTCAAAATTGTGGCCTTTCAACTTACCCAACAGTGAGGCCTAGCAAGGTCATAGCCTTCTTCGGCCATGTGTGTGTCGCTCTAAGTGGAAGATTTCCACTCAACCTTCCACAATTAATATATCTTAAGATATAAAATAGCTTCAAGGAAAAGGAACATTAAAGGAAGACACTCCCCTTTTAGTGCCTCATTAGAAAATTAGTTAAAAGAGGAGGCACAGCCTACTACACTAATGATGTAGTGCCTCATTAGAAAATTATGAAGGATAAAGTGCCTACAAAGGTGGTTTAAGAATAGGAGAAACAACCAATACCTCCACCATCAAACCATGAGACAACACCAAAGTTCCTCACTACCATTAAATGCATGCATGAACTCCATGAGTACCTCTTATAATAGTAGCACCAGCAAGTAGGAACAAGTGGTGATGATCCATCTATGTACCAAAAAAACATGAGTCACCTCAATGAAGTAACCAAAATAATAAGATATGGAGGGTAGAGAATCAAGTTTCTCTACCTAATGCATATAGGTTCTTGTAAGATCAAATACAATAACCCAAGAGGTAATGGTATCCATCTCATAATAACAATAATTCCTAGACATCTCTAGGAATGCTGCTATCTTTTTTGTACATTTGGAGGAGGGTGAGGGGGTAACTATCCTAGTGATGTAGCATTAAGGATAGGAGAGAGTAGTTGAAGTGGTTGCTAATAGAGTGGCTTAAGCACTTAATGCCCATGTGACATATGTACTAGACATTTCTACACTTAGGGATGTGTAGATGTTCATAGGCATTGTCAACAGAATATTAAGTGTAGCCCAACATGAGGAATTTATGGATAGACTAGTGGGAACTAGGTAACTAATTCTAAATATCTTTGACCTTTAGAATACCATCACTACTACTGAGTTAGAGCTACTCAAGGTAGGAGGCAAATGCATCATCATGGAGAAAAATCTTGAAACAATGAAAGTCAAAAACCAATGCTTGGATGTAGATGTTGCTAAATTAAAAGCCTACCTAGTTGATCCCATGCTTCTCAACCAAGAAATAATGCAATATGAAGCTTTTCAATATCTTTTGGCAAAATTCAAAGAGGTTGAGAACACCAAGGTGTTGGTAGTCTTTGACTAGTCCCTAGCCAATGCCACATCATACAGCCTCCAAAAGAACTTGATCTAAACTCAACATGAGAATGAGGCCTTGACTATAAAAAGTCATTAGTTGTAGAATGTTGATGCATAAAAATCATAAATGTCTAAATTCATCAATTGATAGTAGGAAAAACATACCAAAGTGAACATTGAACTTAGGAGGTTAGCAGTAAAGAACAAAAACCTCTTAATAGAGAAAGACTATGCCTTGTGCTTGAAGTTTGCAATAGAAATTACCACCTAGAAAAATGAGGCACTTAAGCTTGAAAGGATGAAAAATCATTATAGGAACCAAGTGGGATTGTAGAAAGAAATTAATAAAAAGACACATTCAATTGACAAAGAAAAGAGTCAATGAGGCCCTCCAGTAACTTTAGTAAGGAGGTGATGTCTAGCAACCTATGATAGGCTGAGCAAATAAAATAGAGGTTAGATTTGCATGAGGGAGCTAAAAATCAAGGAAATGACTGAGTATATGAAGCTTGAAAACCTCCAATGTGAAAACCTAGTGATTCTAACCATAAAGAGACTTTGGTTAGAGTTGGAGAAGTAGGTGGCTATCTTGTACTTATTACATGAGGCAAAGTTCAAACTTCACAAAGAGAGTAAGAAAAAGCTTGAGGTTGTAAATCCTAAACTCAATATTCTCAAGGAGTGATTCATATATCAAAGATCAATTGCTAAGAACCTAGCCAAGAGATTAAATGACTACCAATGCTATAGAATGCACTCCTGGCATTCGACATCGAACATAAATAGGTTTTTTCCTAGTTTGTCAATGTGAAGGAGCTATTCCCTATAATGCCTTGTCCATGGGATATTCTTGAAGTAGCATGGACCATAAATGATTCCCAAAGTAATGAGGAGAGGATGAAGGAATTGTTGGAAACCTTCCACATTCCACTAGAATTTGTAGCTAGAGCATGTCAAACACAACTCTTGCCTCAACAACCACTTTTACCCAAAGTAGAAGAAGGTCCTTTGGAGCCTCAAGATCATCCATTACCTAGGATTGTTTGAGTTTCTTCCTCATCTTCAAGCTATTAAATGATTTGTGTCATCATTTTTGTCATGGTGTTTAATTTTGTTATTCTAAACACTAATTTTCTGTAATGATTGTAAATCCATAGTTACTCAATTTTTGTTATGTTTGTTTTGTGTGTCTGTAGTTAGTCAATAATGCCATACCTTCCCAAGCTTTTGTAAAGAACTTGTTTGTTTTTCTCACTCAAGCATAAGTTTTTCTTTAGTTGTGGAGGTATAATAAATCATGTCATTGGGCTATGTTGTTGGGATGTTGTTAACACGACCTTGCTAATGGTATCTTGTTGATGTGTAATTTGCCATGTTGATGAGTACCTTTTGACGTGGCACCTTATTTTTGCTTATAAATGTTCACCTACCTATCACGTTTATGATAATTTTTCCTTAGTTGTATTGAAGCTCTTGCATTTTTCCCTTTAAAAGTTAGAATATTTTCTTAGTATCTGTAATACGAGTAAGAGAAGTATATGGATCTTTATTCAAGTATTGATGTGCTTGAGCACCTCAATGTGAACAGTACTAAAGATGAGATTTTATGATCAAACCTTTTAGCACTTAGAATAGATTAATGCTTTTCTTATGCATTTTACTTTAATTTTTCTAAGTAGTTAATTAATATTGATTAAATAGTGAACATAAGTATGACCACTTTGAGCATATGTTTAATGCTTGGTAATCCTAGTAGCGCCTAACGTTTGGTAACCTAATATCCCTATAATATGTTCAAGATGTCTATAAAAATTGGGAACATATGCTTATGTTAGGATTAGTTAAACATTATCTAGCTATTAGATTAATTAATCATTTAATTAATTTATTCTTGTTCTTAGGCAAATTAAACCATAAAAGATAAAATGATATAAATTAGATGCTCTCAAGGATTTGATTGGTAAGTATTGCATTATCTTCTTCAATTATATTTTGGTATATAGATTTAATGAGGAGAAGCACTTGGATCACTTAAGAAGAGTGCATCTTAAGTTGTAGGAGGTACATTTAGTAATTAATGTGAAGAATAGTTATTTCTTTAAGAGGGAGATCACATATTTGGAATATGTAATTTCTAAAAATCAAATTTAGATGAAAGCCAAGGTAAGGGCAATTAGAGAAAATGAAGATCATTTCTATGTATACTAGTTTTTTATAGAAGATTCATTAAAGTTTTAGTGGCATTTCTTCGCCTATGCTTGCTTTGATAAAGAATAACGATTTTGGAAGGGGTGATGAAATCCAAAGGTGCTTTGACTTATTAAAGGAAAAAATCACCAATAAACTAGTGATTGTAGTACCAAATTTCCAAAAGCTTTCTCAAGTGAAGGTGAATGTAAGTGAACTTGCCATTGGAGGAGTGATTTCACATGAAGGTAGACCTATTGAGTTCTTTTTAGAAAAGTTGATTAAGTTAAGAAATAAATATAGTGTATATAAGAAGGATTAGTATGCTATTGTTCAACCACTCAAGAATCAGAGACATTACATATTGTTCAAGGAGATCACTTTCATGAAAGATCATAAGACACTATAATTTCTCAATTTCCAAAATAATTTGAGTACTAAACATATTAAGTGGGTTTCATAATTATAGGAGTTCAATTTTTGGCTCACGTTAAAAAGTAGAAAAGCCAATGTGGTGGTTGATGCATTTTCTAGGATACATGTGGTGAATTTCAGCATACCTCATAAGGAAGGTATGGGTAAATTTGCTAATTTGTATGAAAATAACTATTATTTTGGGTAGGTTTGGAAAAGCCTCAAAGAATAATTTTTGAAATGGATAGAACAATGAAGGGACTATCATATTCAATATGAACTATTGTTCAAAAATGGGAAGGTATGTGTTTTCAATTATGATTTTTGAAAGAAGATTTTAGTTAAAAAGAATTGTGGTAACATGGAATGTCATGTGGGTAGCGATAAAACAATGAAGCTTATGAGTAGGTACTATTTTTGGCCTAGAATAACAACTAAAGTCTCCAAATTTATGAATGAGTGTTTGAGATGTTGGAAAATTAAAGAAGGTAAGGGAATTACTAGATATTATATGCCTTTATTAATTCCCAAGGATCCATGAATAAGTATGTCAATGGACTTTGTGAGTGAGATTTCATATATCAAAAGTGAGAAAATGCTATCTTTATTATGGTGGATAAGTTTTCTAAGATGGTGCATTCCATTTTGCATAAAAAGGATGAGTGATACCTCTCATGTTATAGATTTTTTTTCTAACATGTTGCAAAGTTACATAGGATTCCTTTGAATATTTTTAGTGATAGATATTCCATGTTTGCTAGTCATTTTTGAAGATATTTTTGATGAATTTTAAGAAAAAGGTTGAACTTTTCTAGTACATATCATCAATAATCTAATGGCCAAACCAAAGTGGTGAATAAATCTTGCTAAATATTTTAAGATGTTTATGTGATGGATATCTTAATCAGTGGGAAAATTTTTTTTGTTATGTTGAATTTTATTACAATAATGTTTTTCATGTTGACATTGAAAAAATCCCATTAAAGGTGAATTATGGTTTTTGTCCAAAGATGGTGGACAATGTGAGGAGCTTTGAGGAAAAAGCTCAAGTGATGATTTTGTGCAAGAGATGAGGAAATTTCATGCATAAGTGAAGGAAAATCTTGAGAAGAAGACTAAAGAGAGAGTCTCTAGGAGGAATAAGAATACGTGGAAGGCTAAATTTTCTATTGGTGATCTTATTTGGATGCAATTAAAGAAGAAGGGATTAACAGAGATCACCTTCTCAAAGTTGAAAACTAAGAAGATTTGTCCTTTTAGAATAAAGGTAAAAACTAATGATAATGCTTTTGAAGTTAACTTAACAAATAATGTAGGTATGTATTTTATATTTAATGTTATAGATCTTGTGCATTACCATGAATTAGTAGATGCTGAAATCATAAAGGACAACATTAATGAGTTGAAGGGGGCTATTGACAAGTCCAAGCCTTCAATAGAGAGGAGGGCAATCATATTCAAGAGGATAGAAGCTTCTAGAACTTTTTAAGTAAATAGGCATGGGTACATGATTGATTGGAAATATCAAAATTGTTATGATGTTATATGGATTCATGAGATCAAAGTTGATAAGTGGGTAATCTCTTCTACCCCTACTCTATTGTTCACCTAAGTTCAATTTTTGAAGGATGGGAGAGATGGTTTAGGGACACCTCCCTCAAGCATCTTTTCATTCCTATAAATGGTTAATTGCAAGTTTTGGAAATTGGAAAGAAATCTTGGTGGTCTAAGAGATGTCTTGGCTAAGTGTTGGGCTTTGATAAGAGACATCCCACTTGTAGAGAAGACATTTCATTTGAGAAGGAAATGGATTATTTTTCCTAGATGTGTCTTGTCTTTCTAAGAGACATCTCTCCCAAAGAGGAGATTTTTTGGTAAGACACGTTTGCCTAGAAGGAGATGTCCCACCTCCGCTAGAGACTTCTGCCAAAACCAAGAGACATCTCTCTTGAATGTTGGAATTTATAGAAAGGCATCTCTCTAAGCCTAGAGATGTCTTGTATGGTTGGAAAAAGTTTTTTGTTTGCAACTCCAATTTTGGAAAAAACTAAAAATAATGAGAAAAATATGAAAATATTTTGGCTTCTTCAAGTTTATCATGGGAAAATATTCCTAGGATTCTTATCTTTAATTTTTAATAGATATGTGTGCTTCATGTTTTTGTAGCATTAGATGAGTTGAGCACATGCAAGATGGCTGTGAGAGATTAGATGAGTTTGTATGCATTGCTATAGTCAATTGTATTTATGGCTATTAAAAATCATAGTGTGTGTTGTATATTAGTCCGATGTTTATGATAGAGATCTTATTAAATTATGTCTTGCATTGAGGACAATCACTATGTGGTTGTAGAGCCTCATGCTTTACAATGTCATTAAGTGTGTGAGTGTGTTGTTGTGGGTTATGGAATGACTAGGTTGTAATCCTCTTTGCATTAGTTGAATATAGCTAGTTTCTCTTTTTTTTCAGTAAATTAAATTATCTACATAAGACCTGAATTTAGTAGATTTTTAAAGGATTAAAACAAATAGAGTAACCCTACTCCAAAATATTTCTTATTTTCCTTCAAAATTGTGATGATAATTATATTTTCTAGGCCTTATTCAACTTGTAATAAATAAAATCATTCTTTGTAATAATCTCATAGCCAACTTTCAAATTAAAAGTAAAATCATATTTTCCATCCTCCCAAATATATATTAGCCCATGTTTAGTAATCATGGTAGTGTAGTTAGTTATCAATGGTTGTTGTTGAACATTATCATTTAGCATCATCTATTCTTGAATTCTAAGATTTAATTTATCTATTGAAAATTCAAAATATGTGAAGTATGCATTAACCAATGGAATCATATGATGAATTGATGGGAACATCTTCTTTAAATTAGATTTTTTTGAAGGCTCATTCACAGTTTTATATTTTAAAATTGGATAAATACCACTTCTAGCTTTCACATTGAAATCTACATAGAGGATGAATGACATAGATTTAAGACTAATATTAGTTAGAAATGGCTTGTACTTTAAGAATTACTTGATTTGGTTATTCAAGTAGAATACTTAACAAAGTTTGACATCTAAGCATGTTGGGTTGTCAATCAAATGTGTTTTGACCACATGTACCAACCTTCTTGATGACTTCATTTTAAGTACCAATGCCAAGGCTATTTGGCTTCTTCAGAATCTTGATCATTCTTTCTTCTCCATGACTTGAATTTTTGAAATTTTAAAAATCATATCTTTTGATTTCCATTCAAACCTAACTTCCTTATAGAAGAGCACATAATCATCCATGTTTTAGTTCCTATTATAGGCTCATCTATATGGCTAAAAAGAAGAATCAAACTCCCCATTAAAAGTTAATTCTTCTTTTAAGTTATATAAAGTCTAAGCCTTTGATTCCATAAGTTACCTTAATATATTAGTTTAAGTGTGTTATCTAATGTGGCAAAATTTCTTTAAAATGACCTAAATTGGATTATAAGCTTGCAAGATCTTTTCTTTTAATAAATGTTCATCTGATCTAAAAATTCATTAAGGTATAATCCCTTATAATTTTAACCTAAACTTATTATCTTAAATTTTATGTATTAAGAGTCCATCTTGTAGAACCAAAGTATCTAGAAC
>MNCI01017303.1:822884-838070 GCA_015680685.1 Gnetum montanum
GCCTAACAAGAATAGTTTGGTTGCTTGTTTTAGATGGCTATTGATCTTTGGCTTCACGAAGGCATGAATACCTTAAAATAGCTCTTGCTTTAGTATTAGTGGGTTAATTATTTCTTAGTTTATATATTCTCTAAGTTACTTTTTTAGCATTAAAAGTATTGTCTCAACTTGCAATTCCTGACAATGAGCTTCCTTCTTATTAAAAAGGAACCAAGCTTTAAATATTAAAGACATTAGGACCATTAGTTTTTATTTCCCTTATTATAAAATTATTTTCATGTTTCTTGCATTATGAATGCAAGCAATTTTTCCCTCAATTATTGCTTCTAAATAAGATGGTTTTATTTTAGGTAGACATATTCTGGATCAAGTGATGCTTACATAGGAAATTCTACATTCAACAAGTTTACAAAGAAAAGATGGCCTAGCCTTAAAATTAGATATCAGCAAAGCATATTATAGAATGAATAGAACTATATGGATATAATGCTCTTAGCCTTTTTCTTTCCACCTTATTGGAATAGGAAGTTGGGTAACTATTACAAGGAATCTCATTTTTCCTTACTAATCAATGATGGTAGAGAAGAAGACCAATATACAAAAATTGGCTTGTGATAAGGGGGATCCATTTTTACCATATCTCTTTCTGTTACTCATGAAAGGATTTGAGTCCTTTTTTCAGAAGTAAACAAACATTGGAGAAAATAAAAGATATTAGCCCTATTTTAGATTGTCATAGTTACACTTACTTATAGTTTGTTGATGAAACTTTTTTACTTTTTGATGTCAAAGAAAAATTTAGAAAATGTTGTTCAATGTCTTCAAGACTTTTCTGCTCCTTCAAGCCTACAAATCAATTTAACTAAAAGTAAGGTATTTAAATTTTTCACTCCTCCAAATACTTTTAACATATTCTGTAATCAAGTAAACTGTATGTAAGATTCTATTTCCACGAAATATTTGAGCATTCCTATTTTTCTTGAAAAAAATAAAGTTTTTAGTTTGAGATGAATTGATTAATAAATTTTCCAAAAGACTTACTAGCTAGAAAGAAAAGCTACTTTCCTTGGCAAGTAGGCTTCAATTAATTAAATTAGTTGTTTTTTTTATTATATGTGTACTTTCTTTCAATTTATAAAGTACCCATGGCCATTCTTAATAAGCTAGAGCATCTTAAAAGAATTTTCTTATGATGCAACAATTCTCATTCATTTCATTGTATTAATTAGAAGACTGCATGTACATTTATGAAGGCAAGGAGCTAGGGCATTCATCATCTCTCAAATGTTAATTTTGCATTTTTAGGAAAATTAATGTGGTAATTACATACTTTAGATAAATCTTAGGCCATATTTATGTCAAATAAGTATCTTTATGGAGGATTTTTATTTCATAATGCTTCCCCCATTGTTCAAGGAGGCCCTATCTGGCAAAGTTTTGAGAGCTTAAAATACTAGTTTGGATCACAAACCCAAGCTAGTAAAAATATAATTAAATGAAATGATTCTTACTCATATTGTTTACATGATGCATGTCAAACACTTACAACTAATATCTTGAATCTAGTTAAGGACCTTTGGTGACACTAGTCCCTCCTACCATACCATAAGGTATTCTTTTCTAAGCTTTTATATGATCATTTTCTAGTTTAGAAGTTGCCAAAATGTAGAGGTATAATAGATGGTGATAGGAATTCATAATCTAGAAATTATCTAGAGATACAAGATCACTATTTTTTTTCCAAAGCCCAAAAACCCAAGTATTTAAAAAAAAAATATAGATTCTTTATGATATTTTGTTAGGTCACACTTAACTATGGAGGATGTTCTTAGAATTTGGCCACAAGGAAAGGGAAAATGGAATAAATAGTACATAAAAGACTTGCTCCCATATTTGCCTTATCAATGGTGGATTGCCAAAAATTCTTCTCTCTTTCAAAATGTTTACATCCAACCAAGATTGATTACTATTCAAGATCTATATATTTGATTAATATCTATTAATAAAAATAACTTTGCTAAATTATAATGACTCTATAAATATTTATGATGTGCTCAGGACATCAGGACATCATTTATATATACTTGCACATCTTTTTGTGCCCTAGGCACCATAAAACTGAGTTTTCTTTTATCTCAAATAAAAAAAATGCAAGCTTCCCTTTCTAGCAACCTTTCAATTTTGGTTATTCATTTCCAATAGTTTCCTAATCATTGATTTTTAGATCTTACATAGCTATGCTAGTAAACAAATAATTTTATGGAATTTATCATTCTATGAGTTTAAGCTATCTACTAACACACCTTCAAAAAGCTATATTTTGTAAAAGTAATGCTACACATAGCTAAAATCTAAGAATAAATGATTATTGATAAAGGTGGATGGTCTAGCCTTTAATAAAGATATTTTGTGCCAAGGAGAGTGGAACATGGTTGGCCTAGTGCTATCACTTCTATGATGGGTTGATGCATTGTTAAAAAATAAAGGTCCAAGAAGGAATGGAGGTAGGATGGGTGGGTGGGAGAGAGCTTCAGAGTAAGGAGCACAAAGGTTTTTCAAAAGGACAGAGAATGCCTCACAATTTTCTCAAAGTTGATGGAATGTCCTCCAATTTTTCTCAAAGACAAGGCAATGCTTCATATTTTTCTCTAAGTGGATTAAATGCCCAAACGTTTTCTTAAACATAAGAAAATGACCTAAATTTTTCAAGGAGAAACGGAATTTCCCTAAGTTTCTAAAGAGAAGGAATGAATGTCTCTAGATCTCTATATAGTTGTATCACTATAATGAATAATGAAATGATTCACATTTAAAGTGAAACTTTTCTCTAAGAAAAAAAGTTTGTGTAACTTGCATGAAAAGAACAAGACTTTTTTTTTCCTTAACTTGGGCTACACAAGCATTACTAAACCTCTATTGGATGTCAAGTTGAGCTTAACATTCATGTTTTATGGTAGATAGCCCTCGCCATTGGACCTTCTTATCTACAAATGTTAAATCAATTTTGAGTTGCTTGATATTCTTGATATCTACTTTACTATCCATTGTTGGGAAAGTGTATGAATAATGACTTTAGCTTTGAGGGAATTGATTCTTGTAAGCAAGGGAGAGTATAAAGTGTATTTCTTATTGGTGATTCAAATGTTGCTTTCCTTATGGAACTAGGGTTAGAAAGAGCATATAAATGCATTCAAGTTTCATGCTAAATTAATTATCAATCCCTCTATTAAGAAGTACATATCCATGATTCTTTTTGTATAACATCATAAGGATATGCAAGCAACCTGGGCTTTGGCTTTTGTTACAGGCACCTCCCCTAATCTACAAAGAAGGGGCTTATGGCTAGATGCATATGGTATAAAGATACATCTTAGCTCCCTTGAGGATTGTTATCTCTTGTGTATTTGCTAGTGCTCTTTGTGATAGTGTGTGTGTGTATGTCTTGTTGGTCCGATCACTTATATGATTGCCTAAGATGTACTTGATACACTTCAAAGTTTTGGACTCACATTTACTATGCACTTATGTTGTGCTTGTAGGTTCTATGATTGTTAAGGTGTAATCCATTTTGAGTTTGCTTTGGAACACTAGGTGATTTTGGGGACTCAAAGTAGTATCAAGTAGTGCTTTTGAAAATAGTACCATTATAAATGTTAACATTAACAAATATAATAGTAAGGTATTAAATAAAGAAAAGCATACTACAAAGTTAAGATAAAATATGACAAAAATGCTAGGCATAGCACATACAAGGTTTAAGTTACAAGACATACTAACAATAGAAAAGGGTTCTAAAATAGGGGTGTTAACAATGATGGGTTAGCATAGTATTAAAACTATTAATTTGTAAGCTCTAAGTTATGGGTTTGATTCTAATAGGCAATTTTGGTCTATAAAATTCTAATTAAACTATATATCTTGGGGTGTATATATATTCTAATTATGCAAGGGCTTCAACATGCCTAAAACAGGGGTGTTACATCTTGCACCTTTGTAAGAATGGAATCCTTCAAACAATGTTGAATAATCACTAGAGTTCTTTGATATAGTATGTTTCATTCATCAATGAAAATGGAAATAGGTCTTGCACTTAGTCCTCAAGTTCTTGCTTGTATAGCAAGTTCTCCACTTTGATCTTATAAAGTTTTTAATTTTAATTATCAAAGTTATTCACCAAAATCAACTATCTTTTCTTGTATATATCGAGCTTCCATTGAAAGAAAAAACTAAACAAAAATCCTAATATAATTCATCTTATAACATTCTATGTACCCAAAGAATAAAAATTGTACAATTTATGACAACACAAATTTGATTCCAACTATTGTAAATACTATCTTAGCTGCATATTTAATATATATACCTATAATCTTGCTAAGAAAATCATGCACAAAAAAAGTTGAATTTTTGTTCATCTATTATATTAAAAATTATCCAAATTGCCATATTACCAAATTCTATGTATTCTATAATAATTTTGGTTAGATCATTATGACTACATGATAAGAATAATAACTAATTCTAAAATTAGTACTAAATCTTGTGCTGCAAAATTTTTTGAATTTTCATGGATTGTTACTTCCACACATACTCCCATGCCATTCAAAATTTTATTCCTTGTGCATTGCAATAAAAAGATATAAACATAGAAGCCATAGATTGCTTGAAGTAAATATGCTAGTATTATGTATTAAATATTATTTATCATTATAGATAGGCTCTTCTTGGAATGTTATCAACAAAATATGATTTAGCATTACAAATAACCTCTCACTCTAGTGTTATGGACACAATAAGCTCTTCTTGGAGCATTATAGAAGAAATAGTATTTAGTGTTATTGATCTATGATTGGTAATTGGCCTCTTGGCCAAAATCTCAGCCAAAAATAGAAGTTGTGCAAACTAGAATTACAAAATATTGGTAGCACAATAATAATCATTAGCAAAAAAGTTCCAAAAATAAATAAAAGGAAAATAAGGGGTGCTTCTCTACATATCTTCAATAAAGAAAGATAATTCTAGATGTTACAAACTATTGCTTTTGTAGTAAGGTCTTATACAAATTCATACTCTTTCACTAACTAACACCATAGATTCTATCTTTCACTCACTACCACTATAAATTATAACTCACATTACAATAATAGAAACAATACAATTAAGTGCAACATATTTCTATTCCTTTAATAATAACATATAAATATTAAACAACAATAATTAAAACTCTAAATCCAACATAATGTTTTAGAAATGTAAAGTATAATTAAAGTGAACATAAGATGTATGTTCAAATCCCTAAGAATAGATATATTGTATATTTACATCATGTTTATCAATCAAATGCCATCTTCTGATAAGACATGGACTATTACAGCTGTTAATCATTTTTAAATTTTTTATGTGGACAAACTGATTAATCCACTTTGATTTTAATTCAATGCAACCTCTGACATCCAATAACTCCAAACAAGGCAACCTATGAAATGTTGTCCCAATTCTTTTAGATTTTGGCAGCCAGCCAAGTATAATATCCTTAAAGATACCAATCTTTTTATAAAGTTATCTGGAAAGGCAATTATGTTGCTGCAGGCATGGAGACTTCAACAATCATGCAAGTTTAAAATCTGCAACGAAGTGCAGCTTCCTATATGGCTAGGAAGGACTTCGATAGATGCCCTACTTATGTGGACAGTTTCAAGATGGGGCAGCTTGTGGAGTTCATCGGGAATGAAGCATAAGTTATTAGCATGAAGCAGTTAAAACGCGACCAAAGATTTCATGCATGATGCAAGCCCTGATGGTATACGCCATACGTAATTTCCAGCTAACGTGAACACCTTCAAAGTTAAGACCACTGTCCCGTTCTGTGAGCAATCAAGGACCTTGTTATTTGTCCCTCCTTTCCACGGCTGAACGGTACATGGTATCTGCAACCAAAGCAGACGAGAAGTCGGACTTAGGATTTATTTTAATGGACTAAACAATAACTCAGTGCACGTTGATGTGGAATACGGTGGTTAGCGTTAGACCATCTTGTTGCCCTTGAAAGGGAAAAATATAATTCTTTGAAAAATTGTAATTCTTCAATGTTTGAAGAATTACAAACATTGAAAGGGAAAAATATAATTCTTTGAAAAATTATAATTCTTCAATGTTTGAAGAATTACAAACATTGAAAGGGAAAAATTGTAAGGATACAATGTTTGAAGCTTGGTATTGAAGTCTCCTCAATCTAAGGCAACGCATCACATCTATTGGCAGGGTTGAGCACAATGACTCCAGCCAGATCAGGCATTCACCAATGACTTTTATGCCGGTCTCCTTTCCCATTGCCGTCTAAACATCCTTGACAGCGTCCATGAGAAAAATGGCCTTTACACCACGCCAATCATTCTGCAATGAACCAACCAAAATTCCATTAATCCACTGTAATTTAATTTACTGTCACATTTAGTTTTGATGAACATGAATAAATAAAGAATACCCATTCTATTTGAAATAAGGCTACAATGATCATATCAACAAAATAATCGAGAAACCAACCCTAAAGCAAATTGTTAACTGAAGAAGAACTCACCGAGTGCAATCTTAATTGCAGCTGCGAGACTGAAGTGATCCTACTGGATTGCCCTTTTTTTCTGACCCATCTCCAGGATTACGTCGTGTACTTCAACTGCCTCTGTTACTTGCTCAAATTTGAATACAACTCTTTCCCGTACTCAGAAAGCGACTTCGTTGAACCAGCGCTCTTCTTTCCAGAACTTCCATGATTTGTCTTCCGTACAGATCCACCGTGAACGAGAAAAACTCAACATTTTCGCCACCGTAATGCTGACCCTGCTCATGCTGGTGCTCCTGTCTAATGATGTCCAGCGCTTCTTCCACAGAGCGGCCCCTCTGAATCTCCCTGTTCAAGAACTTGCCAACCATCTTGATTACCAGCGGAATCTCTCCACATACCTGCATCAAATACTTCATCTGCTCTGCATCAAGTACTCCATCTTCATACTTGCCAGCGCTACTACTCTCCATTGGGTCTTTTAACATTTCAAGTGCATCGGCGTTGTCCATTGAATCTGCAAGAAAATCTTTCACATCATTACCATGTCCGACATGCAATCTGTAGCGCACACTGGCATTCCTTGCAGTCAAAAGCAACCTCAGCTTTTTGGAGGTTCCAGTCTCTCTGGCAGTACCTTGGCTAATTCTGTGCCGTATTGTCAATGTAAACAAAGCATGCATCTTGTCTGAAATACCTCAGGAGAAGTTTTTCTCCATCTGTGCTCGTTGAAGGCCTTCCATGTGGAATTTTAGAAATGTCATTTAAAATCATTGTTTGAAAGTTCACTGCGTTGGGCCTGCTTACAATGTTCTCGAACAGCATGGTCTTTGAAAATTGGAAACCCAGACTGTCAGCCACTCTCACGTAGATGACATCTGCACTATGCATCAAAAGAATCCGATTCGTGGAAGCGAGGAATCGAGGATTCGTGATTCTGAAAGTGTTGGGTACGTGTGCCTCAGAAAAAAGTGGGGACGGGTTCCTAGCCGGAGACGTGATAGAGAAAATTAAAATATATTAATTTTTTTAAAAAATTAAATCACATATATCATATAAAAAACATTGTAGAATATAGAACAAGTACAATGTAAATTCAAAATATTGTTAATGCTTAAAAATTGCATAAAAGATTGCAATGAAACATTAAGTATTGAGTCTCATGTGTATTATAAATTTGTAAAACGTGCTTCATTTTGTTCTATGTCATTAATATCATTTGCATGGCAATCATCTTCAAGGATTGAATCATCAATATTAAGATTCATTGCTCGAGAAACATTAACTAAGTCAGTAGAATAACTCTCTATCATCAACTATTGGAACATCATCATCTTCTAGATTAACATCTCAACAAAGAATAGGTGATTGCCTATATTTTATTTTCTTTTTTCTTCCAATCTAATCATGCTATGAAGAGATACTAATTTTTCAACTCTTTTTGGAGTTAGACTATTTCTTTCAATCCGATAAATGAAAAAATATGTTACCAATTTCTTTCAGAAAAAGATGCAACCTACATAAATGATAAAAATAAAAATAAATTTTTGTATTGTTAAAAAATTCATTTTATAAATTATTCAAAACTTCATCAATAAACAAACTCATTTGAAACTTAAGACCTAATAGCCTATTAATTATGGTGTTTAAAAATGCATGATATATAAAACATCACTATTTCAAGTTTTCAAACATTACATTTCATAAATTAATTAAGAAAATTAATACTTATTAATATTTGTTATATGTTTAATAAAAAAACTGATCTGAGAAAGAAACTTCACTGCTAAAATTTGAAATCCAAGAGTATCTGCTACAATCTCCACCATGCAAACTCCACCATCCAACTAGATCTTCTTGAGCTATTCTATCCATATCCAGTATAGTATCTTCACATTTAAATGCTTTTATATGTCCTTTAGTAAATTGAAGCCTATTCTTACATCAAAATCAAAATCGTCACAAGGCCTTGTTGGATTTAATGCATATTCAGCCATATTCTTAATATTTAATGCATATGCAGCCATATGCAATGGGGTATTTATAGCATTCATCTTTTTAGAATCAATGAAAATAATTGAGCATTATAAAAATCAAGAGAGCTATCAATTTCTATACCATATTTTCATAAATTACATAAATTTCTTATCTTTATCAACATAAAAGATGAAATCAACAATAGGTTGTGCCATTAAAAAAAAAATTGCTACATTTTCATAAAAAACTAATACCAAGCATATAAGCCAATAAAGTTTATCAGATTTTTACACCAGGAATCCCTTCCCACCACCATTTTCACAGAGCTCTATCTGCTTCTGCACTGTTAATAATGCTCTCGGCAAGTTCATGACATGTTTTGGACTTATGGGCTTGCTTTAGATTTGGGAAGGATATGGTGCTGCAAAGGCGAAACTGAAAAATATAGAATATTGTTGTTGTGGATTGAGTTCATGCCCTCTTGCATGTTTGACTACAAATGTTGACTAGGGCTTCCTAAAAAGATTTGGGAAGGATATGGTGCTGAAATTTTGTTTGCACTTTGAACAAATGTATGCTTCAAACTATTCTGTATGCACTTGCAAAGGGAGAGAGGCCTGAAAGCAGTTTTGTAACCAGTTTGTGCATTAATGACGGGCTGGAATAACGGCCACAGGTTGTGCATTTAGGACTGGCTGAAATCACGGCCGTTACCTGAAACCAGAGACGCAACATGAAATGGCCATGGCCCATGAATAAAAATACGAAACCAATCCACTAAATAAAAATCTTTTCTCTAAAATCATCTGAATAAACTAAAACGAAAAGTAAAGATCAGGTAAATCTAAGCAAAATAGGCAACTCAATTGATACGAAAATCCACTAAAATCCACTACTAAAGATCAGACAGGAACGTGTTCTCACGCAAACTGGAAGAGCAAGACGGAAGGGGAAGAAAAGCGGATTTCGTGCTCACGAATCAGGATAGAGATGGAGAGAAATCTTTACAGCAACGAGGGAAAGAAGCAGAAAATAACAAGTGAGAACCAAGAGCGAACGTTCGGCGGAAAAATTGTGCACTAAGATTACAAAGGTAAAGCATGTAGCGCTCGCATTTAAAAAACGGAAGAAATATCATCCAAATTTTTTAAGAACAAAAACTAGAATTATGGATCGAAGAATATCGCTCGCAATGCGTGCTTACGCAGGCTCGGCAAGCCCGTCCAGATTGCGCTAACAAGAAACGATCAATTTTCTGAAAAATATAGAATGATAAAAAATATAGAAACTGAAAAATATAGAATAATAAAGTATAGAATGATAGATGTGTGGCGCATTCTGTAAAGGTAACAACTCATTCTCTAAGCATCAACAGATAAATCCGATAAGGCAAGTCTCCTACCCAGTCACCCAAATCAAACTGGGCAGACGAGACCCCTGCATCAAAAAAAATGTTCATCGTCTTCTTCGTCATTGCCTGCAAATGAAAAACTGAAAATGAAGCAAAAAATTTTAAAGCTGAAAGAGAAACAAAGCGTTTGGAGAGTGCGGAAGCATCCAAATCCCTATCAATGGCAGAATAGGAGAAGCGTCTGTAAATAAAAGGTATTGGACGTGGATGCAATTTGCAGGAAATAGGTAAGATTTGAGTGATTTCCAGTAAAAATAGGTAAGATTTTAATCGACAATGAAGGTTGTCGTTGACAATTGAAAAATCAAACGAAAAATTATAATTTACGTACCCAATGCGGATTTTACACGCTTCTGTACGCGTGCCCGAATCCACCGCGAACGGTTCGTGAGATTTTCTTGGGAATCGCGAATCTCCGGCGCATAGCATCTGCAAGTGTGGTGGTCTTCCCGATGCCTCCGAATCTATACAAAATCACTGCTACAACTTATTGATGTCAACACTGCCATGTTTTCATAGGGCCATAATTATCAACATCTCTATCTCTCTCTTAATAGCCACGGTAAAAATCATGTGAGTAGTGGGCATTTAAACTACAGGGTGGTGGTCATTAATGGTGGTGGTTACAATCATTAGTGGTAGATGTTTTAGAAATTATGGACATAAGTGGGCACTTAATTGGAGAACATGGGCGTTATTACGCAAAAAGTGGTGACGGTTTATATAGCCGTTACATGAAATGTAGGCGTCATTATGGATGGCTGCACTGGCTATAAAATCAATGGAGAGGAGCTCTCCTCATCAATGAGTCATAAAGGGCTCTTTCTATCAATCTTGAGGGGCAGCTTCTTCTCTAGAGGTAGTGGTTTACTCCTTTATTTTCTTTTCTTTACAAACTCCCAACTGATCTTCGAGGAGGGTCTAAAGCACAAACCAACAACTCAAAATTGGATCCTTGTGGGTCTTCTCGGTGATGGTAGGAGGGGTAGGCCATGTGCAAGATGTGAGATATGCAATTTTCTTTAGGATGGTAGCTTGTCTCGGTGGTGCACACTTTGGTGCATGATCTCTTGCTCTACAGTGGTGCGCAAAAGGTGACAAACTGTTGTAGGCTTTGAGAACCGAAGTTGTTACCCTGTGTGGACTACAGTGGGTACTCTCTCTCTCTCTCTCTCTCTCTCTCTCTCTCTCCCCCCCTTCCCTTTTTCATAGTGATCACAATTTTTTGCCTAGCAGTAGACGCCATTGACAATTAGCACAAATTGTAGCATCAGGACCAAGAAAAAATCATTTCTTTTAGTTACTTATTGTATTGAAGATAATTATTTAATTTAAATTTCAAAAAAAAAATTAGTTTATTATTTGTAAAAGGTCATGTAGCCCTCTCCAGCTGAGACTATTCTTGGATTTCCATACCCATATAGGAGGCACCCTAAGTAGTAGTCTCCCAAAATGAGTTTTTTTTCCTAGTGTTAGTGCGACCAAAGTTTATGCATCAACATCTTTTTAACGCTAAAAGGAGGGCCTTTCTTCCACCTTTTGTTTATTAGCTTTTCTTGCCATTTTATTTCTATCCATTGCTATACCATTTTCTAAAATATCTATTTTCTATCCTTTTTAAGCCTCTATTCTGTTTTATTTCCTAAAAATTTTATTTTTTTTATTTCAAACTTATTTTCAGCCATTGCCTTGAAAAATTTTCTTAAAGAATTTGCAAGCCCTTTATTTCCTATTTTCAAAAGTTCATTTCTTGAAAACTTTTGGGTTTCATCACCCATTTTTCTTTAATTTTTTAATTTGTGTTTCGGTAGTCCTTAACTTAGTCATGGGTTAGGTAAGTTGGTTTTATTTAATTATGCAATTTTAAGTTTATTTTCCTAAAATTTTTCATTTTAATGTTTGTCTTTTAATTTTATAAGTATTGCAATTTTATACATTTAATTTTTCTTTTCAAAAGAATATATATTTTTGAAAAAAATATATAGCATATTTTCGTGTTTTTCTTTACCAAAAAAATATTATTTCAATATTTTCTTTTCTTTTACACAATTTTATAGTATAATTCTAACAGTTATATTTTATAGTTTTGTTTTATGAGTGAACTCTCCTCTACTCCTAATTGACCAGTCACTCATCTCTTTGCATTAAGGAAACAATAAGCCTCACATTTTTCAAGTGTTATTCTTAGGAGAATCTGAACTAGGATGGTAGTCAATTAACCCCCAACTCCCTTAGCCAACTTCACTAATTATCCTGATATCCCAAAATCACCTCAAAATATAAACTTGTTTTTCAATCCCACAAACCCTATTAGTGATGCCCACCAACACATACAATGTTTTAAAACATTACTAGGGATCCACAACATTGTCCAAAATGATGTAACATATAGGGTATTTGTGACAACATTCAGAACCAAAGCAACCCAATGGTTTCTCATGCTCCTCAATGCCTCCATTAACTCATGGCAGGAGTTTAAAAATAAGTTTTTGACTCAGTTTGACAAATTCATAGGCCCTACCATAGCATCTAGCAACTTCACCAACTTAAGAAAGCTACTCGGGAAAAATGTTAGGGATTACAATTTAAGATTTCTTCACTAGCTTGCCTATGTGCCAAGTGAGATGCATCTACAACCTGATGGTATCCTTAAATTTTACCTCTCTACCATTGACCCATTCTTCACCTCTGCCATCAAATCGAACCTTAACATAATAGAAATACAAGGAGTAATGGCTAAATCCATGGAGCTAGAACAAATTACCCTTATGAATAGCATTCAAACCCAATTTGGGATGATGAGTAGTAGCAATCCTATGCAACATAGTTCTCTACCTTTACCAACTTTTCCAATGACCAACACTATGTTTCAAACTCCCCATCCCCTTCAAATGACTCAACCTACAAATAGCTATTTTCAAGGTCCTACATCTTCTCCATCCCTACCTTTTAACACTGGTTTGAATGAGGATCAATCAAAGGGCTTAATTCAGTCCATCATAAATCCAAACAAGGTACCTAATCCTATTGAACCCATGAGTCAATCTCGAGACTAAATGACCTAGATATTAACTTCACTTCAAAAAATTTCAAACAAAGTAGTTGAATTAAAGAGAAACAACATCAAGGGTCCTATACAACCAAAAAAGTTAAGTTTATCAGCCAATGATGATTTTTGCTACCTCCAAAACATGAGGCAACACTCTAAGAGGACTTGTCCTCAATTCTTAGCATTATATGGTGATGACAGCCAAGGTCAAAAAAATGGGAAACCTCCTATTATGGTCCTTAATGTACCTCATGAAAGAGAAAATGAAGAGGTTTCCTCATTGGAGCAAGTTATGGTAAGCGACCCCAGCCCACATAATGCTCATTACCGTAAACTTAGTGACATCATGAACAACACAACAACAAACTAAGAATGACCCTTACACTTCCTCAAATAGAAGAGCTCCTAGTTAAAGTAACAAAAATACTCAAATTGGGTCATCCCAAACAAACACCCCACAACTACCAAATCCACCTTCTATACTTAGAACTCCACCTCAACTGGAAGCCAAAGAAGTACCTAAGACTTAGAATCTGGTTGAGGATTTGAAGAAAATCAAAGCTAACATTTTAATGTGTGATTTGTTATATTTTGATGAAATGAAAGAGATGATTCAAGAGATAATTCATAATTGAAAACCAATAAAATAAAATCCCCAACCCCTAAAAAACAAGTTCACTTCACAAAAAGTCCCAACACATTATCAGTATAAAAATGTAAATAATTCCATGATGAGCAAGAAAGAGCAACCTCCTTTCCTAACAACTTTGATTATTTTAGGAAAGAATGTCCACAATTGTTTGATGGATTCTGAAGCAACTATTAGTGTCATGCCACTTGAGGTATGTAAGACTTTAAGAGCATAAATGATACCACAAACAAAAAATGTGATTCAACTTGATGGGTCCAACGTACATGTAGTAGGATCGTTGAAAGCAATGAAGATGCAACTTAAACAATATCCTACATTTACATGTTACACTGATATCTTAGTAGTTGACATGTTGTCTACCTATGGTGTGCTCTTAGATATCTCAGAGCTATTAATCCCTATCAAAGGAAAATCTGAATACATGACTATATCTCAAGAACCCTTCTACAAACAAGTAGTTACAGCCTTGGATCAACAAAATCAATCTTTGGAAGATAGAAACACTAATATTTATGTTGGGGTTATTGAGGTTGAGTGCAATGAACATGTTTTAATGACTATGTTAGTGGAACTACAAAAAAAATTTTCTATCATGCATATTCCACCCAATTCTATCAAAGTTCTAGAGAAGGTGAAGAAATCTACGGAGATACCTTGCCTTATCAACAACATGATGATCTCATCTAAGTAATCCACCACCTTTAGGGGAAGATAAAGATATAAATAAGACCGTACCTCTTAAAACATTTGAAGGTGTGCTAAATTTTAACGACACATCCATGGAACATTCTCCTATAAAGGCTATATTTGATGATCGACCAAGACCTAAACCTATTATTGAAACTTATATCAAAGAAAAACTTGATAGAAAAACAAACAAGAAAGTTAAGATTAAGCTTTTATTTTCATAATCTTAAGCATCGAAAAATTTTTAAACAATGTTTTAAAAGGAAGTACATTGGTGAATTCTTTAAGATAGGAGACCTAGTCCCAAAAAAATGTAGAACATTTAATCGAGCAAATCTTCAAGATAAGTTCTCTCCTATTTGGTTAGGCCCATTCCAAGTTAAAGAGATTGTTGACCCCAATGTGTATAAGGTTGCTATTGTGCAAGGACATAAGTTACCTAGAAATTTTAATGCATTTCATCCAAAGTATTTCTACTTAGATGTCCCACGTGGACACCTAGTAGATTCTTAGTTGCATGTTTTCTTCCCCTTTATCATGCATTTCATTTATGTATTGTTGCATTTGCATATTTTTTTTTTGCATTTCCATTATTTCTTTCTTAGCATATTGTTTTCATTTTTTCTTTTCACATGATTTTAATAATCATTAGGGTTTTTTGAGTTACTAGGCATTGGGTCATCAAAGCACCATTTGAAAATAATGTTAATATAACACTTTATATAATATTTTTTATTACTATTACATAAAATATCTTTTTTATTATATATTTCAATAATGCTATAATTCTTCCTAGTCTTTCTCAAGGTTTAGTTATTATGAAGCATGAGATTTGTGCTAACTTATCATGT